>JARQOC010000003.1:633168707-633192660 GCA_033576535.1 Allobates femoralis
TGTACAAAGTCATCAAGGCAGTCGGTGTACTACAATATTGAGTTGTTTAAAGATTGAGTAACTTTATATTACTAGTTAAATGCTTTTCTTATTAAGGGCTAATAAACACACAGCGCTATTCTGAGTGATCATCGTTCAGAAAAACACCCCTCATTGATTTCAATTATAAATATAATTATATAAATTATAATATATAATATAAATATATTTAATTATTATAAATATATAAATATTTCAGTTACTAATTAATACTATTGATTTCAAGTACTATTTTTCTTAAACACTTAAAAAATTACATGTTTAGTGATATCATAGAAAAAAAAAAAAAAGTTTATAGGTGTTAAAAATCTTGGTTCTGGGTCATTCCATATCAAGTGATCCACATATGAATATTTTTTTTTCCCTGATGTCTTTAGATTTTTATTTTTTTTCTATATGAAGTTCAACTTTAATACATTAGAAATAAGTTTTGAAATTTTTTTTCATCAGTTAATTTTTTACAGATTTTTAAAGTTTTAAAAATAGCGCGAATTTTGTCCTGGTATGGCTTTACATTTTTTATCATATCTCGGGCTAGAATTAAGATAATGAGGTGGGAGAGGCATCGTTTTTCTCAGAACGGTACTGGCTTTCTTTTGATATGTCACACGACTGTTTTTCTTAATATTTTGTTAATTTTGTTAATTTGTATACTGTACTTTGCAGCACAAAGTGGTCTGAGTTGTGGAGCATTAGTAACGGTTCTGTAGATTCCTATTCCTATTATCTTGTCAGATTGTGTATGTGATAGACATTCAGTGAGTCATAGACCAGCTCAGTATGTTGAGCCTTATTGAATATGCAGATTATTAACAAAATATAACAAAATTATTAACATATTAAGAAACATAGTCTTGTGACATATCAAATGAAAGCCCGTACCGTTCTGAGAACAATGCTGCCTCTCCCACCTTATTATCTTTATTCTAGCCCGAGAGATGATAAAAAAATTTAAAGCCATACGGGGCCAAAATTTGCGTTTTGGTAAAACTTTAAAAATCTGTAAAAAATTAACTGGTGAAGAAAAAAATTCAAAAGTTTTAATTTGTAATTAACTAAAGGTGTATTTCATATTAAAAAAAAATGTTAAGACGTCAGGGGAAAAAAAATATACATATTTAGATCACTTGATATGGAATAACCCATTGCCGCTATAATAGTTAAATATTTTAAAATATGATCCCATCGTGATCCCAACTAGAATTTTGGTACAGATGTGGCTAAGAGCATAGCAGACAACATGTGCATTTTTGGGAATCTTTAAATTTATATGTATTTTTTGGAAATGCGTTTTAAAATTTTATGGTTGCGTTGGCATGGGTGAAATATTAACAAAGATACTCTTGTGACATATCTGGTGAAAGCCGGTATAGTTTTGAGTAGAATGGTGTTGATTTTGTTTCTCTATCTTATTTCTAGCCTGATTATGAGGAGAAATGTAAAGGCAGGCAACACCGAAATTCACACTTTTTCCAAACTTTGAAAATCTGACACACTATTATCAAATAACAAAATCTCAAAAGAATTTAAAATATAAGAGGTAAAAATCATTGGTTCACTTGATATGGAATTACCCTTGTTTTAATCTTGTTCAGTCACACTTGAGGATGTACTCACCTTTTTTCTTTTGGATTGTTCCATGCATTCAGTAGAAAATGCTGAGCAAGTTGTGTTATGATGATTTATTTATCCTGACACTTACGGTATTTGTTTTTTGTGGTTCTTTATTGTTGCATATAAATGTTGAATGCAATAAATTGTAATTTGAAAAGAAAAAAGGAAGAAACTCACACAAACATAAAATAAAAAAAAATGTAAATTTGATAGGTCCCAAGTTGAATCTCTGTACAAATATAACCAAGAACACAAGTAAGGCACCTTTCATATCAGCGTTTTGCGCTGATCGCGGCAGTTGCGGTGAAAAAAACGCAACTGCCGCGATTACCGCATAACGGCTGCACTTGCGGCAAGCCCCATACAATGTCTATGGGGCTTGCGGCAGAGTGTGGTTTCGGCACTTGCGGCAGACGCGGCCGCGAAAAAAAACGCAGTTTTTTCGCGGCCGCACCTGCCGCAAGTGCCGAAACTGCACTTGCCGCACACTTATTGCAAGCCCCATAGACCTTGTATGGGGCTTGCCGCAAGTGTGCCGCGATCACGGCCGTTATGCGGTAATCGCGGCAGTTGCGCGTTTTTTCACCGCAACTGTCGCGATCAGCGTAAAATGCTGATGTGACAGCATGCCTAACACACAGGCATTTTTTCACAATTGTAAAAAAAAGTTTTCACAATTGCTCACCAAAATTTTGAATTTGACTTCTCCAAAACAAAATATAAAGAAACATAGTCTTGTGACATATCAAATGAAAGCCGGTACGGTTCTGAGAACAATGACGCCTCTGCCAACTCTTTATCTTAATTCTAGCCCGAGGATATGATAAAAAATGTAAAGCAATACCAGGACAAAATTCACACTTTTGTAAAACTTTAAAAGTCTGTAAAAAATTAACTGATGAAGAAAATAATTCAAAACTTTTAATTTGTTATTAACTAAAGGTGTACTTCATATAGAAAAAAAAATGTAAAAAATCTAAAGACGTCAGGTAAAAAAAAAAGACATTCATATTTGGATCACTTGATATGGAATGACCCATATACACATAGATTTTAGTAAAAGCCGGGTCAACCTCTTTAACTTAGGGTACAACCCCTTTAACTGCCATTTTATATTTAATTTTGCAGTGACCGATCATTTAATATTGATGTCCAGGAACTGCAGAGGAAATACAGGAACCTCCAGCGATTACTTCACCCAGATTACTTCAGTCAGAAGTCACAGGTAGGATTCCAGGCTGTGAAGAATTTACGCTTAGTTCTTTGTAAATTGTGCCATTATGATTAATTGTGTTAGTGAATTTACATCTTCTCTAGGCGCCGAACACTCGTCATGGTGCAGCCATCTCCAGAACTGCGAACGTCCGGTTTATTGCGCTGACGCTTCAGAGCTGCACAGCGACTTTTGCTGTGTTACCTGAAGCACCAAGAAGGTTCACATCACTGGGTGTCACTGTAGCATAATTCAAGTGATGCAATGCGTCCCCATTCACTTGTTCTGTGATGCGTATTAGCAGCGACACCTAGCGAACTTTGGTCATGTGATGGGTATCAAAAATAAAGCAGTCATGTAGCCCCAGCCTAAGGCTCCTCCAGGTTTGTACCACATTGCACCTAGACTGTTCAGCTCCTTCACATAGACCTGCTTTGCTGCCATTTTTGCAGTTCTGGTTCTGTCAGTACTTTTGGCAGAATAGTGTAGAAATACAAGCAACAAGCTACAGACTTTTATTATATGTTGGATGAGTTACTTTGCAGTGTCAGTAGACGGCATTGTTGTATCTGTTGATGCCTAATGATATGTATTGTATCTGTTCCTGTTTTGAACTGTTCTCTCTGGTACAGCAGCCATTTTTAGTTATGTCTTTTATTTGAGGGCTGAGATGTACAGTTGATATATCTCCCAAGTAAAAACCCTTGTGTACGGAATTTTGCAATATTCCAATAAGCACCATCTTATCAAGTTGTCACGATATCTGTGAGCCCTTGCGAACAGCGACCTCTTTCTTCCTGTACCTGTGTGCCATATGTTGTCATGTACCTTGTACTTGTCTTTGTTTACCCTTTCCACATGTAAAGCGTCATGTAATTAATGGCGCTATAAATAATAATAATAATAATATCTCACTCCAATGAGAGAGCTTTTGACCTGAGGCTAGTCTTCTCCTGGAAGGAATCCGAAATGTTAATTAACCTGAGGAAATTGTATTCTTCCGGCCAGTTTTATCACAGAAATCTCCCTGCAGTTATACAAAGGAAGATCCCCCTCTCTGTGCTGCAGAGAAATGACAAACCCAATTTCCTTCTACTTGCAGATTCCTTAATAAATCAGCTAGTTCCCTGACTAGCCTGAGTTTAGAAGAGGCACTGTAGAGCTGCTAGGTTCAGTGCTCAATTCGTCACAGCTTGTTTGCAAGTACAGAAGTGAAAGTGGCATGCAGTTCAGAGTTGACGTTTACAGTGGCCAAACTGAATAATGATAAAAAAAACAGCTATGGAAGTTTAAAGTGGAGATGGTACTATCCAAAGATGACTTGTGGGAGATGATTACTACAGACAGATCACAGAGTAATGGTCAGGAATGGAGAAGAAAAACAGACAGGCAAGATCTACTATGAGCTTACTAGTGGAGAATGACCAGCTAATCCACATAAGACATGAAGGCACAGCTAAAGGAATGTGAAAGGCATGGAAAAGGCTACATGAAATATCCAGTTTTAACAAGCAAGCTATTTCTGTTAAGGAAACTATAAAATGAGACTTGGTAATGATCGAAACATGCAAGAGCATGTAAATGCAATGCTGGAAGTGACTGCAAAACTGAGAAGACAAGACAGTGAAGATATTCAGGGCAGAGACAAGAATATGTTGTAGATGTAAGAAACAGGGACATTTAAAAAAAGACTGTACAATATGGGAAACATAAGAACAGACATTAGCTCTAAACAGGCCTAAACAAAAGGTGAGAAGCGTAATCTCTGACCTATGAGCGGACCATTGGACTGGTATGTTTAAAGCGGCAAATAATCGCTCATTGCAGGGTTGGTGCATAACTCAGGAGCTACTTGTCACATTACTAGTGATAAAAGTTTCCACAGAACTTGACTTGAGCAACAAGGAAACCATTTATCTTTCAGACGGAAACAAAATAAAGGAAGGAATTGGACATGGAATTCTATTCTGTCCTGATTACAAAAAATGGGCAAAACTTAACCATACTAGTAAAAGATGTTTTGTATGTTCCCGGTATACAAGGTGGATTGCCATCTGTAAAACGCGTGATGGCGAAAGGACTCACTGTCACATATATAGATGATGAATGTATTATCCTGGACAGAAACAAGGTGGTAATCAATGCTGACGTGATGAGAATTTGTATCATCTCAACCCAGTGAAGGAATAGATAAAACTATGGACACAATGTATAAACACGTGACATAGGCGTTTAGGCCATGGGCATCCAGAAAGTATAAAGGAACTTCTAAACTAAAATCTGACAAAGGATCTAATAGTCGCTGCTTTTCCAAGTACCATGAGCTGTAAATGTATCAAATCCAAAGTTGCAATGGCAACTCTTCCTAAAGAAAGTCAGACAAGAGCCACAAGATCACTTCACCTAGTACATACTGATGAATGTGGACCTATGAAAGTGTGTCATCTCAGGTAACAGTTATATGGTGACTAACATAGATGACTATTCATGATATACAGTCACCTATCGAATAAAGAATGAGTGACGTTTTAAGTAAACTAAAAGATTAGGTGACCAAGTCTAGTAACAAGTTTCAGAGGAAGTCAATTAGTATTTGAAAGATAATAGAGGTGAATTTACAGGTCATCAAATAGACTATTTACGACAGAATGGAATAGAGCATCAGAGAACAGTCCCATACACACCTGAATAGAATGGTGTAGCAGAGAAAAAGAATAGAACTTTGACTGAAATTATTAATGTATACTAACAGATTCCAATCTACCTGAAAATATTGGGGTGAAGCTACAATAACAGCCTCTTATCTACAGAACCGATTCTTCAAAAAGATGGAAAAGACCATATACGGACTGTGGTATGGTGAGAAACCGAGCGTGAAATAGTTTTCGGTTGAAAGCATTGTATTTATTCCACAAGAGAAGTGCTCCAAACTTCAAAACAGAGCCATAGAAGCAACCTCTGTTCAATACAGTGACAACTGCAAAGGGTACAGAATCCAAAAACAGACCGAATTACTATAAGTAACAATGTAACTTTCATTGAAGATTTAAATTATAACAGAGCGACAACACTTGAAGCATTAAAGGGGTTATCCGGGATAAAAAAAAAATTGTGCTTAAGCACTAACGGGCAGGTAGCTGCCGCCTACCTGCCTGTTCTGCCTGTCGCAAGTCACCTCCTTTCACCCCCGGCACAGAGCGGTCTCCTGTAGGGGACAGAATGGCAAAGTAAACAGGGGAGTGGAAGAGCTGCGGCTTCTTTTCCACTCTGCAGAAGTGTGCGCATAGCCAACATCTCTCTGATTGACAGTCTGCTCCCTGATTGGGGAGCTGGCTGTTAATCAGCATGATGTCGGCTATGCACCCATCTACCGAGGGGAGAAGCCAGCCCTCTAAGTAGTCGTAACTTCAGCGTAAACTGAAAAAAATCGCTGACACGGAGCTGTCTGTGGTCACCCGGTTGGCGGTGAATGGTGCCCGGCACAACAGGCAGGTGAGTGCCAGCTACCTTCCTTTTGGTGCTTGGGCACAATTATTTTTCTTTTATCCTGGATAACCTCTTAAATGGAGAAGACCAATAATGAAAATATTATAGCAAAACTCAATGAGTAAATGGTTGAAATGACTGCAAACCCAAATATACAAAGTGGACAAATACTACCGCACTTATATATAGAATCAAGACGTTGAATAAGAGAAAAAAGGGAAACCACCAGAATATCTCTCATACAATGTGAGCACAATTAGTGCATATGAACCCACATCATGGGGAGGATATAGCTCGACCCTCAGAAAGGAACGCCAGTGAATGGATAAAGGCAGCAAAAACAGAAATTAAATCAATGCATGATTCAAAAATGTGGACATTAACAGAATGTGCAACAAGAACGGCATCCATTACTGATAAAAAAAAAATCTTTTGATGCTTAATGATATGTATCCTAACTGGTTTTTGTTTTGAACTCTTTTCTCTCGGGTACAGCAGCCATTTTAAGTTACTGTATTTTACAGACTATAAAACACATCTAGGTTTTAGAGGAGGAAAGTAGGGGAAAAAAATGAGCAAAAACTGTGGTCATGATGCACTGTTATGGGAGAGTATCTGCTACTGACACTGTTATGGGGGTAATGTCCTCAAATTCTATGCTAATGTCCCCCATCCTGGACACCTTCCAGTGTATATGTCCCCCATCCTGATATGTCCTTCATCCTGGTATATGGTCCATATCAGTGGTTCATGATTTCCCATCCTGGCTTGTGTCCATTTTATGGTATGTCCCTCAATCTGGTATATGAGCCCCATCACTGACTACACTTAAAAACAATCATACTTGCCTTCCCTTGCTCCCCTAAAGCAGCGCGATGTCCTCCTGTGTTTTCATGCCGGTTGCTGATCATTGTGTGAGCCGCGCGCGCAGTGAGGATATCACTGTCCTGTGCCCTGCTCCACACACAGTCAGCTGCCCTACAAAAAGACACAAGGACATAGCGCTGCTGCAGGAGGAGCAATGGAAGTAATTATGATAGTCTGTCTGCTGCCAAGATATTCACTGCCTACCATGCCAATGATGCATGTGAAGCAGTGAATATTCACACACACACGATCCCCTGCAGCTGCAGCCTACGATTACATGTACCAGATGATTAAGTTAATGTAATATTTACCACTCCCCCAATTCTCCTCTCTCACCTTTCAGTGTTGAGTGGTTATGGGGGGTGGGAATGCAGTGAATATTACATTATCTTAACCCCTTCATGACCAAGGGTGAATCTATATGTCCTTGGTCGTGTTCCCTCCCTCTGATGCAAGCTCACACGTTGAGGTCGTATCATCCCCCACACGTCAGCTAATCTGTTCAGCTGACGTGTAGCAACAGCTCAGATCGAATCAGAGATCTGCTCGGCACTGATAACCCTCGGGACTGTGCAGGTTGCCACTGGCATTGGCAGCCCCGTGATGTGATGTGTTGTGATGACGGCGCACAGTCAGCTGATGACCCCGGAAGTCATGAATTACTTCCTACCGGTGATGCCTGAGCTGCATCGACGGCAGAAAGTGATAATTTGTACTATGCAGAAGATGCATATAGATAGAAGCATCTCTCTGCATAACACAAGCGAACGCACTGTGCAATGCTGAGGTGCCCTAAGGGCAGTGTAAAATAAGTTTTATTAAAAAGAGTTTAAAAAAATATGAAAAAACAGACACAAGTTAAAATCAACCAGCTTTTTCCCATTGAAAATTAAACTATTAGAAAAAAAATATACATATATACATTTCTCCTTCGCATTATTAGGGACACAGAACCATGGGTGTATGCTTTCCTGCCACTAGGAGGCGACACTAAGTAGAAAGAAATTTTGAGTTCTCCTTCCTGCAGTATACACCCCTCTGTAGGCGTAGATAGTCAGTTTTAGCTTAGTGTCGTAAGGAGGCACATGTGATCTGTCTCTCACATCACACTTACCCCCTTTTTTTATTTTATTCTTACTTTTACCTTCACTCATTGTGACATTAGGCGACGGTCCCCCTGAGGGCACTGCTCTCCTAAACTATGGGATTCAAGCAGCAAAGACTGACTTTACCACAGGTTACATTCGCCTGCTGCACTCTCCCTACTGCATTCCCTGCACCACAGCGGAAATGCAAGCAGTGCTGCCTAACCTTCTCACCTCCTCCATTCCAAGGAGTAGGTGATTGAGAATGATGCCCACCAAGAAGCAGGTGATTGAAAATTATTCCAGCCCCAACGCACAGACGCAGATGGACAATCGGCCTTGGGCTAACACAAGACACCTCTGCTAAAAGCAGACTGCGGCAGCTCCATGCTGGGACGTGCACCGCTGGTAAGTTCAAGGAGCGTGTCCCCAGCATGGAGCTTGCTCCAGTACTGCAGCCTAAAACAAGCGCATTCTGCACCCGCCGTGGGTCCCCCGCGTCCCTGTGACATGCGCCTACTCCAGGCCCCGGTCTGGGCCCTCGCTCCAGTTCCCTAGGTCGCGATTGACAGCCAAAGCGGTCAATCGCGGCGGGCCATGGCCGACGTGTCATCATGCCCGACCCAAAGACGTGGCCGGGTCACGTGACGCGTGACCAATCACGGCCGCGTCATCGCCCACCCATGATTGGCAGCTATAGCGGGCAATCGTGGCAGGCCCTGGTCCGACGCATCATCGCGCTCGCCCCCGATGATGCAGCCGCACCACATGCCCAATCGTAGCCGCGTCACAGCTCTCAAGCCACGCCCGCAACAACGCCTTTCGGACAATTCCAGCACGGCCCACACTGCAGCCTCACACCCCCAGAACGGCGCGAAATTTTAAAACAAAGATTAAACAGCCGTCATTCCCGTCCTCAGCTGCAACTTGCTCAAGCCTCTGGTGACTCGCTCCCATGCCGCCGCCTCCTTCCCAGCTCAGCCAGACTGTACATCCGGACTATAAGATGCACCCCCTACTTTTCGCAAAAATATTTAGGGGAAAAAAGTGCATCTTGTAGTCCAAAAAACACTGTGTTGTTTTATTTCAGTTGATATGTGCAGTTAATGTTTCTCCCAAGTAAAAATCATTATTGTCTCCCACAAATGTCAGATTGCTGTTAGGCTGGCTTCACAACACTGTTTGTTCCTGTTCGTGTGGGTCCTGTTTTTGCAGGAACACACGGACAGGAATGGATTTCTTAAAACTAATGGCAATTGTGCTTCTGGATCCTGTTTTTGACCGGATCTGTTTTGTGCATTGCCATTATTTCGTATGCCAATACTTTACAATGTACGAGAGAGACTGCCCAGGAGGATGAAAGGGAGAGGGAGGAACCGGGAGAGACAGCAGATAGAGAGGAGAGAAAGAGACGGGCAGGAAGAAAAGAGACTGCTTATTTTTTTGCGTCTTGAGCTGACTTTTCTAATAATACCATTTTTTGGTGGATGCGCTGTATTGATCACCCTTTATTGCATTTTATAGCAATGTTGTGACAACCAAAAAATAAAAACATTTTGGCATCCTGACTATATTTTTCTGTTACGCAGTTTATGGCTCTCATTAATTGATTTTATATCTTGATAGATCGGGCATTTCTGAACGTGGCAATACCAAATAGGTGTATTTTCTCTAGTCTCCTTCCACAACAGCATAGGAGGTTGCCTCTCCACGCCCTAATAGGGACAGGAAGCACAAGAGGGGTTAAAAGGACCCTCTTACCTCCCATTAGCCAGTGTCTTTCCTGTCCTCATGGGGCATGGAGAGCTATATCTTTTTTCTATGCTGCGTGGCCGGCGACTGTGGCATACCTTTTTTTTTTCTTCCCAGCCAGACAGTGTTGGTCAGGCGCCGTACTCGTCCTCCTGCTGCTCCTGTCTCCTTTGGGTGGCGGGACTGCTTCCCCGGCTTTCCGGAGCCTACCTGAGGCAGTGCGGGCTGTGGGCTCCCTGACCGGCGACCTCCATGAGTCTGCCGGCTTCCTCCTGCTCGCGCACTGTCCCGCACGACCCAGAGGTGGGTGTCGGAACTTCAAGGTCACGTGTTCCTCTGTGGAGCGCGGCGCTTCTGGATTCTGACCTCCGGATCCCGGTGGGGACAGCGTGCACGGCAATGCTGAGGCTGTGGCCTGTCCGGGACCCTGGGCAGGAGGTGGGGGACACATGAACACCTGGCGCTGAGGGACAGGCTTTAGGGATAAAGCTGGTCTGAAAACGTCTGACAAGGTAAGCCACAGATTCCTGGTGATAATGGCAGATTTGTCTTCCCATGCATCTGCAGAGCCCAGCGCCACCCCAGCCACAAAAGTCTGTGGGATGGGGGGCCCCTATGCCTGATATGTCAGGCTGATACTGATGGCATTCTTGTCCTGTGTTTTTTTCTAGGGAGACAAGGCTGCCTCTAAGAAAGCCACAGGTAAGTCCAACAAATTTTTGTTCAAAGAAACTCCTTGCAGTTTGGGATAAGAAACTCTCAGGATTGCACGGACAGGATTGTTAGGGCTGAATATCCTTCCGTGGTGAATGAGTTGAGATATATGGTGAAGCAGGAGATACAGGCCTCCTTAGCCTCCCTCACACCGGCTGCCCCTGTACCTGTCCCTCCCTCCCTCCCCTAAGAGGAAGCTCCAGACGGACCCTTCAGACTCTGAGGAACAACCCGATTCAGATTCTGATAAGATGGATGATGCCTCATCCTCCAGGTGGGCAGGAGTTTGGAAATTTCTTTTTTCCTCTGAAGATATGGGCCAGCTCATTAGTGCTGTATGTTGCACTGTGAGCCTTAAAGAGGAACAAGTTCTTCATTGAGTCCAAAATATGGGCGAGCTCATTAGTGCTGTACGTAGCACTATGGGCCTTTAAGAGGAACAAATTGTTCATTTGATCCAAGATGTTTGCAGGCCTGAACAGGTTGGCTTCCCTGTCCATGCAAACATCCTGAACCTCATTTCTCAGGAATGGGAATTTACTGAGAAAAGGTTCAAGAGTGATCTTAGAAACAGATTTCCCCTGGAGGAGAACATGTTTCTCTAGGACGTCCCAAAGGTGGATGTGCAGGTGGCACGTATTGCTAAAAAGACTGCACTGCCCTTTGCGGATACTTCCCAACTCAAAGATCAGATGGATTGCAAGGTAGAAGGTTTAATGAAAAGGTCCTGGGAGGCATCCTCTTCTATCATTCAGGCTAACATCGCCTCCATTTGAGTGTCCAGATCCCTGCTCAGGTGGTTGGATCAACTTGAAACTCGCATATCTCAGGGTACCACTAGGGAGGAATTGCTAGACTTCCTTCCCTTGCTTAGGAAACCTACCAGCTTTCTAGCGAATGCATCTGCAGAGTTAGTCCATCTGGCGGCAAGGGCTTTAGTGTTGTCCAACTCCGCCAGACGTGCTCTGTGGCTCAAGATGTGGAGCGGGGACTCCACTTCCAAAATGAGGCTCTGCTCTATACCCTTTAAAGGGGAGTTGTTTTTTGGGCCAGCTCTTGATGATATCTTAAAGAAGGTGACTCATAAGAAGGCCCTTCTGAAACAGAAACACTCCAGGAAGTGGCCTTTTCGTCCCTTGGTGCCTGAGACCTCCCAGCCCAAGGGTAAGGGGAAGTCAGGTAGATGGAGCTATCAGAAGGGTAGAGGTAAAAACATCCTCGTCCTTTCCCAGCAACTGCAACAGCTGCAGGACAAGCAGCGACTCAGTTCAGGTGGGGGGGCAGCTCTCAAACTTTCTTCCCAACAGGCGGAATATCACCAGTTGCCAGTGGGTTCTCAAGGTCATATTAGAGGGACTCTTCATAGAGTTTGAGCCCCCCTCCCCTCCACCACGCTTTCGGGTCACTACCCTGTCCTCGCATGGAGCCCAGGATCTCCTGTATTCCAACCTACAGGTGCTCTTACAGTCAAGTAATTTCCCCTGTACCAAAGCAAGAAGAAGGAGGGGGTCATTACTCCCGCCTCTTCTTGGTCAAAAAAACATCTGGAGATGCCCTTATCATAAATCTGATGCATCTGAACCAACATGTCAGATGCTACCGGTTCAAGAAGGAGTCAATAAAGTTGGCTGTTGCATTGATAGGGCAACACTACTAGATGGCTAGAATAGACTTAAAGGACGCTTACTTCCATGTGCCCATCCACCACCAGCACAGGAAGTTTTTGCGATTTGAGATCTTTTACAATGGCACGGTCCTTCACTACCAATTCAATGTGCTCCCTTTCGGGATCTCCTCAGCCCCAAGAGTGTTCTAAAATTATGTCAGAGGTAGTTGCCTTCCTAAGAACGCAAGTTATCTATCTAGTACCATATTTATAAGACCTCATTCTCATTGCTCCTTCAGCTCAGACCCTCAGGTGCCATGTAGAAGCATCTCTGAACACAATTCAATCCTTGGGCTGGATTCACAATCTAAACAAATCTCTGCTGCGACCCTCCTGCACAAGGAGATTCCTGGGGATACTGCTCCCATTCAAACAGGCAGGCATCATTTCTCCCACAGGATCATAGGTTGACCCTCATATCAAAGATCTCAACACTACACCGGCAGAAGACTCCCACCCTTCATGCAGCTATGTCCGCCCTGGGGTCCATGACGTCCTGCATACCATCTGTGTTGTAGGCCCAGGCTCACTCTCGCTGTCTCCAGGATCATATCCTGTCACATTAGAGAAGCAGGATGTCAGTTCCAAACAAGAGATTTTGCCTGTCGGTAAGTAACCTCATCCCTCCTCTGGTTGAATCCCAGGAACCTGCTTAGGGGAGTTGCCAGGTTTCAGACGCATCAGCCAGAGGGTATGTAGTGCTATAGTTTCCCAAACCCCACTCCAGGCTATCTGGAGTCGCTCCGTCAGCTCCCAGTCCTCCGGCAACAACAGGGAGCTGAGGGCGGTCGAAGAAGCCCTCATTGCAGCTCAGGATCTGGTCAAGGACTATTCATGTTATTGTCTATTCAGACAATGTCACCACAGTGGCACATCTCCGCCATCAGGGCAGTACGAGGGCCGACAACCTGAAGTCCGTTTCCTGACGGATCTTCCACTGAGCCGAGCAATTCCTGCTGTCCCTCTCTGCAGCCCACTTAAAAGGGTCTTTTGAATATTCAAGCGGACTTCTTGAGTCACCAAGATGTCCACACAGGGGAGTGGAGCCTGGACCAAGCTGTCTTCTGCACCCTAGTGGCAAGGTGGGGTTCCCCGGAGATCGACCTGTTTGCATTAAACCAAAACAGGAAGGTCGCAACATTCACATGATCACATGTCACGGGTGCTAGCCAATCACAGCGCGGCCTGCTCTGACATCACTGGCCGGGGGCGGAGAGAAGAAGCAAGATGGCAGCCCCCATGATGGAACCGAAGGATAAGGAACCAGGAGGAACCACAAGGCCCAGCAGACCGGGAACGGAGCACGGAAGACACCGGAAAGCACTGCAGAACGGGGGACAAGGTAAGAAATACTGCGCAGCGCCCCCCCACCCCCCACGCCCCCTCCCACCATAGGATTACCGTATTGACCCGTGTATAAGCCGAGGGGGGGACTTTTCAGCCCATTTTTTGGGCTGAAAAACTCGGCTTATACACGAGTATATACGGTACTTGTCAAAAGTGTCAAAGTATTGTGGTTATCAACAAAATCGCCAAAACCCCCATGGCCGTGGAATGGTTAATCCTTCTCTTCCACCCAAACATATCCCACTTCCTTCCAAATGCCAAATATCAAAAGCCATCTCCATGTCTCCAGGAAACTTTGGATTAAGCTTCTTGTACTTTTTGTCTCATGCGATTGTGAGCTCTGTCTCCTGTATAACACCTATCATCCACTACATGTACTTTCCCTGCTGCATTAGTTATGTATGTATTTAGCAGATGAAACTACAGGGTGTTCATAAAGTAACTATGCAGTGGTTAACACTTGCTAGTAGTTGATGTGGAAACTAAAAGAGATGTTGGAAGTGCTGCCACGTAACAAGATCGCTACTGCAGCGCCACACACACTGTTCTCCACAGTCCTCACAACGTTCTGCAATCTAACCGGGCCGGCAGACAAATATACTGTGCATTAGGACTTGTAAGAACACCACTGCACTGCATAGTTACTTTCTGAACACCCTGTATAAAATATTTATAATAGTGACCTGTTCTCTGCTTTTTTTTTTAGCATGAACGGGATATTTCAGAAAAGCAGTCGTCATTGGTTAACAAAGCCTATAACACCTTGTTATCACCGCTGAGTAGAGGAGTCTATCTGGTAAGGATGGCATGGGTTGGTTTGTTTTTAATTTTAACGAGAAATTGAAAGCTTTCCCTATTTTCCAGGTACGACTTAATTTTTTGTCTGTTCACAGTTAAGTCTTCATGGCATCACAATTGCAGAAGGTACAGAAGGTGGCGTGGCTGCACCATTTCTGTTTGACATCTTAGAAATCAATGAGAAACTTAATGACATAAAAAGCAAGGCAGAAATTGAAGAAATTGGGACTTTTGTACAAGGTATTCCTTGCTGGTCTATGGCAACGTTCTTACTTTGACTATGATACACAGCTGATGATTGCAGTTTAATATTACATTCACGATCTCATCAGCACAAACACACTAGTCCCATTACTCTGTATTGTAGCCACAACAGTGCAAACTTGTCCCTCCTGACGCCCATTGTGGCCTTGATGTAGTAAACGGTCTTGACCAAAATTCTGGTAATAACCTGCAAAAAAAAAAACAAAGCAACCAGAATATCCATAATATAGAGTTCTACCAGGTGTTCCAAACAATAAAACCCTACTAAAAATGTAATAACCACACAAGGATGAATATAAATATAATTTTATGAAATCTATTATATAATCACAAATGGGATTTTTGCCCCTTTTGAGTCCGCTCACGCTGCGAGTCAATGTCGTCATGTGGATACGTCCGAAGCATTGGCCGCGCAGTTCTAAGGCGACTCGCTATGCCCGCGCAGCGGGCATGGCGAGTCGCCTTAGCAGCGCGAAGCATTGGCCGCGAAGCGGCCATTGCGAGTCAGAGACTCGCTCTGCTAGAATCCCGATGCATCTGCATCGGGCACCCAGCTAGTTCATAATAATTCATTAGAGGAAATTGGGCAGTAAAATTTTTGCCATGTAATGTGAAAGCAGTATGAGATAGTAACAGAGACCTTGATTCCATGGATGGGGTTACTTATTAGGCTGTATGTCGCAATTTCAATACAATTAGGCTGGAAACACACTATCCTACTTACATGTGAGTCTCTCGGACGAGACTCAGATCAGTGACCCTGAACGGCCTCTCCCTCTTTGGATGGGAGTGTCAGCTGCTTGTATCTTTGTGCAGCATCACACTCCCGCAGGGGTTGACTGGCCCAGGTGGCAGGGGGGCAAGTGTCCCCCAGGCTGGTGGTTTTGGCCTAATTTAGGGACTCCCCCTTAAGGGCCCTTTACACGCCGCGACGGCAGGCTGGATACATCCCGCTACAGGCTACAAATGTAGCTTGTAGCGCCAATGTAGCCCGTCGTAGTGGCGTCTGAAGACGTGACGATACAGCCGGCAACAGATACATCTGTTTCCTAGCTCTGCTCGAAAACTGATGGCTACAACGCCGATGGTAGCGAGCTGTATCGGCGTGTAAAGAAGCAACGGAAGGGAACTCGGGACAGCCTGCGATGTAGCTGCAATGTAGCTAAGGCGTCACCTAGGCTCCGTGTTACCGCGCCCCATGTGCGATCATTGGTGGAAGATGGTGCGGTCCGATTGGTTGTCGGCGCACAGGGCGGCATATTTAAGGAGCTGACGAGTCACACTACACAATTGCTCGAGCGTCAAATATTAATCAGCCTCCTGCGATGCCTGGCCAATCATGGTATTATTGATTTGTCCTATCAGCGTACGGACGTCTCGTAATCCACGATTGGAGCACGCCTATGTGCTGTCCCTGCTGCACCAGGTACGCCCATAGTAGCTGGTTGTAGCGGTGTGTAAATGAGCTACAGCTGGCTACTTGAGACACCCGGCGATGTAGCTAGCTATAGATGTAGCGTGGCGTAGCGCATCTTGTCGCGGCGTGTAAAGGTGATGCGTTGACCGTTTGTAACCGTTTGAGCGTGGTCGTGCACGTGAAGTAGCGGGATGTATCCAGCCTGCCGTTGCGGCGTGTAAAGGTACCTTATATGATATGGACCGACGCTGCTTAGCGGGCAGAGCTGGACTGTGTGGAGGGCAGCACGCGGCGAGTAATCGAACCCCCCGCTCCTTAACCAGGCGTATTCAATAGCACGCCCCCCTGCTCCACACCCGGCCGGCGGATCCGATAGCACCCCAACCCCGGTCCTCACCCGGCCGGATTCGATGGCTAGAGAGGGGGAGGCCGTTCAGGGTCACTCATCCAGTCTCATCCGAGTCTTGTCTGAGAGCCTCGCATGTAAGCAGGAGAGTGTGTTTCCAGGCTTAGTGTTTTAGCAGCCGTAGATTACCTTGACCTGACTAGGTCTCGCTTGCGGACAAGTACAGCTAATCTATATAACTCCACCCCCACCACTGATTGGTGGCCTGTTGACAATTCATGGTGTACAAAGGTAGCTGTCAGTCAGGGGTGTGGGAGGGGCTATACAGGGCTTAAGATTCTGGCCACCGCTACAATTTTGCAAGGTGAGATAAAGAGTAAATAATAATGTTACTGCTAATGTGCCAAATGCATTGCTCTCAGAGTGTGTGCTAGACGTGATAAGCCTGCTACTTAGTATATAGCATAAAATCGCAATAATATATATTTATTTGTGCATAATAACAAATTCATGGGTTGTGAACACTTTTCCTTAGGCATCGTATATGTAGATTCTATTCTGGGCTTGTGCATTGTCCCCGTATATAAGGCTTTGTTCATGAACCTTGTGATCTGTATCTATGCACCTTTTCTTTTTCTAGACAATTATTCTTTTGCTCCTTTTTTGTCCTCTATTTTCTATGTGCTCACTTGTTCATTGTTTCCCCTGCTTTCTGCCTGGGGCTTAATTATTCCAGATGTTTTCAGCTAATGTATCAATTACCATTTATTTTGGAAAGTCACACAATTTGATATAACTCCATCCTAGGCACCCCCTCGTGTAGTTTTATGCCTGTGTTTTTTTTTTTTTTCCCTTTCTTTTCAAGTCTCATTTTCTACAACATTTTGAAAATCATGAAAATGGTTAATAACAGAAAAGAAGCCTTTTTTGACTTTGCGCCAAGTTTATAACACCATTTGGATCAATTTTGCCCAATAAACGTGAAGACCCGAGACAACAAATGAAAACTGACTTAAAAAATCATACAAATGATGAATATTTATAACATTAACAAAAAGAAGTGTCAATAACACAAATAAGAAATGAGCTAGTGGTTTTCCCATTTCTGCATGCACATTTAGTGTTTTTTTTTATAAGCCATGTATGTAAATATTTATATATAGATTATTTCTATGATACCGGTAACTTCTGTTTTCCCAGAGAAATGCCAGTCATTGACTGAGAATGTCAGGCGCGCCTTTGAGAAAGGTACAGCTTTTCTTTTCACTTTTAGCAGTGGTTTCTGTTCCCGTTACTTTAGTAAGGCGATGAGAATACTCAATCATATACTGTATAATAGATGGATTGGTGACATCTAGTGGCCATTTGTAAAAGTGCAGTTTTGTTTTAGTCTTCGGGAGAATTGGAAAATTGCTTTGTGCTATATAGTTTATCTTACTCAATACCTAAACATCTTGTTATATTATACAGTGATTATGCATAATTATGGGAATATTTATAATGTATGTATATTCTACCCTTAAGAACCAGGTTTAATTTGGCCTCCACACATTTTTGCTACCCTTTCTAAGAGAAGAATGATATAGGGGTAAAGACTCTCATTCCAGCCATTTGTAATTTATATTTACTGGTTGTTGCAGTTTTGGTAAATTACTATGTTATCTGCTTTCAGATCTACTAGTTTTCTGAGTGCTGTATAACCCATACCACTGATTGGCAGCTTTCTGTCTATACTGTGCACAGGTAAAAAGCTGCTAATCAGTGGTGGGGGAGGGAACGGAGTACCTGGCAGCAGGTTTATTATTCCTCTATTTATAACCTCTTGTTGATAAGTGATTTTATAAAAAACTACCCTAAGCAGCCCAGTAAGTGACATTGCTGGAATCAGGTTCTGTGTCCTTAGAATATGTGGCTCTTAGACTAGGTGGCATAAATCTTGCAACATATTCTCTTTAAGGTCCATAGAACCTTGTTGTTTTATTTATCACATTCCAAAAGTCATCTTTTTTTATTTATTTTTTTATTTTTGGCATAGCTGTAATTTGCATGAGGGCCTTTTTTTTGTGGGAAGAGTTGTATTCATCAGTGGCGCTAATTTAGGTACATACATTCTAATAGCTAACTTTTACTAATCCTTTGTAGTAAAGGATTTAAAAAAAAAAAACATGCAGTTTTGCATTTTTTTCCAATTTTAACTCCTTCAGGACCCAGCCTATTTTGACCCTAAAGACCTTAGCATTTTTGTCAATTCTGACCAGTGTCCCTTTATGAGGTAATAACTCCGGAACGCCTCAACGGATCCTAGCAATTCTGAGAATGTTTTTTCGGGGAATATTTGGTTTCATGTTAGTATTAAATTTAGGTCGATCATTTTTGCGTTTACTTATGAAAAAAATTAAAAATTTGGCAAAAATTTTGAAAATTTTGCTATTTTCAAATTTTGAATTTTTATTCTGCTAAACCAGAGAGATATGTGACACACAATAGTTAACTAATAACACATGTCTACTTTACATCAGCACAATTTTGCGAAAAATTTTTTTTTTGGTAGGAGGTTATAAGGGTTCAAAGTTCATCAGCAATTTTTCATTTTTCCAGTAAAATTTACAAAACCATTTTTTTTAGTGCTCACTATGCATCGAGATAAGTTCCCTGAGAGGTCTTGTTTCCAAAATGGGATCACTTGTGAGGGAGCTACAAAGTTTAGGCACATGACGCATATGTAGAACCCGTGTGCCACCAGCACAAGGGCAACTGGTAGAGTTGGGGTAGAGCACCAGAAAATGGCGCCTCTAATGAATGTGCTATATTCTGGGGTGGCTGTGGGTTGCAATTTTTAGTGTGGGGGTCCATGTTTGGGTCTCTCCATGCTGAGGATTCCAGCCCCCCAGCTGCCAAGTTGTACCTTTTCAAAAATACAGCGAAGGCCTTTTTTTTTTTTTTTTATTTCTAGAACTAATTCTAGATGATAGAAATGACGTGGGGCTCCGCCATATTTTTAGCCCAGCCAGGTACAACTAGGCAGCTGGGGGCTGGAATCCTCAGCATGGAGAGGCCCAAGCGTTCTGGGCCCCCCATGCTGCAAATTGCAGCCCGCAGCCGCCTCAGGAAATGGTGCATTCATTGAAATTCATTGAAGCACCATTTTTTGGCGCTGTATCCAGGCTCTTCCAGTTGCCCTGGTGCTGGTGGCAAACTGGGTAATAAAGGGGTTAATGCCAGCTTTTTATTGGCAACTAGCACTAAGCCCCGAGATTCATAATGTCGGGCCAATGTTCGACCCGGCCATTAGGAATCTCTAGTAAATAGTAAAAAAAAAATACACCACACAGAGAAAAATCTTTTTATTTGAAAAAAATCACAAACAAAATTAAGACTCCATCTTTATTAGAAAGATCCGACGTAGTCCACAACGAAGGTCCCACGACGCTCGATTGCCTCTGCTCAATCCAGAGACTGCAGCAAGGGATCAAATGTCATCTTCCTACAGTCTCTGAGGTCAGAGTTATGGTGCACTGTATGGCAATGATCTGTCATACAGTGCACCATGACTATGATCCCAGAGACTACAACAAGAGAACACTTGATCCCTTGTTGCATCCATCCATCCGTCCACTCATCCACGCATGCACCCATTCATGCATGCGTACACACATCTGTCCATGCACACACATTTTCATTCTTTTAAGCACTTTGATGGATTTTAGAAAAGAAACTGCTTTAAAGGGATCCTGTCACCTCCAAAACGCCTCCTAAGCTAGCAAAACATGTCCCTGCACCATCCTATCACTAATCTCACACTCCTTTTGTCTCCTAAAAGCATCCTGTGAAAGTGCATAAAAACGTTTTAATACTCACTCATTAGTGATTATAATTAGCACTGACTATATTCATAGTCACCAAGGCGGACTGTTTTGCAACTCCAGGATCCACCATGTCTCTGTGTGTTCTGCTGTGATGTGCAGGCATTGCCCTCCCCCCTCTCTATCACTCACAGAATGCAAATCATTAGTCCTGCCTTCAGTTTCAGTTTCACAGCAGCACAGACAGAGAGAGGCTGGATCCTCGAGGCTGCAAAACAACACCCCCTGGTGACTAAAGAATATAGCCCCTACTAATTATAATCCCCAATGAGTGAGTATTAAAACGTTTTCATGCACTTTCACAGGATGCTTTTAGGAGACAAAAGGAGTGTGAGATTAGTGATAGGATGGTGCAGGGACATGTTTTGATAGCTTAGGAGGCGTTTTATAGGTGGCAGGATCCCTTTAAAAACTTGTGTGAACATGCCCTTATAGTGGAATGACAAAAGATACTGTCTTGTATTTAGAGGCAGAGATACAAATACTAAGGCTTATTGTGACTTCTTTCTACAGGTGATCTTGAAGATGCTAAAATGCTGTTAACCAAGATGAAGTACTATTCAAATATACTGGATCAAGTGAAGAAGAAAATGATTCCATGATCTCATCACTCCTGCTGCTTTTAAATTGTGCCTTTGTGTAGTTAGATGTCTGACTGTGAGCGATCTCTATGGTACAATCACAAAGTTCACCATGAACACTGCCTTTCAGCTTGGAAGCACCTTCTACTTCACTCATCCTCCATAATTTGAGGTTATTTATTGAGGGACTGTTGCTCTCGTATTTAATAGAACTTTCCTGAATCAACTTTTGGTGTTTGCTGCCCGAATCTGGAAGACTCTGATGCAAGTGTTGATGAAACTATATTGCCGAGTTCGATTATATTTTTATATAGTTTTTTTCTGCTGTGTAAGAGGCTCCATTATTGTGTTTTGGGTTTGACAACTTATGTAATAAAATATTATAATAAAATTGCATAGTGTCAGTATACTAGTAATATTACTTTAATTTACAAAGACACATACAGTGCATTATGAAAGTATTCACCCCCTTCCTTGCTGGGTTACCTGTTTATCTGCAATATAACACAGACTTTAACCCCTTCCCGACCCTTGACGTTACAGAGACACCATGGATGGTGACTTCCTGACCTATGTCCTCCCCCAACGTCATGGCGGGGGTTTGAGGTCCGGTGACTGGGGCCGGTGAAATGTCACTGGTGCTGCGGGAACATGAGAACATGTACTGTATCCGTGGAATCGCCTCCCCCCCCCCTCCGTGGCTAAAATAGATGTTATTGGCATTTGAAAGTGAAACTGCTAATTAGAGCGATTCACCCCTCCAGATCTGATTGGAGCTCTCCAATGAGGTGTGCAGGGGCTCAAACCCCCCCCCCCCCCCTTCCCTCCGCCCCCACCTCCAATCCCTGCCGTGTCCCCTCTCACCACTCCTCTGCTCCATCATGCTGCTGCCCTCCCCTTACTCAACCCCCTACCGCTGCAGATCACCCCCCCACCACCACCGATCTCCGTGTCGCCTCTCACCGTTCCTCCGTGCTGTTGCACCCGCTGGTGCTGCCTCCTCTCCTTGCTGTGGCGCCTTTGCTCCTTTCCTGGACTAATCCTCCTCACCCGAGGATCGTGAGTGAGTTGAGTATGAATGGAAGGGTGCATTGCTGCATGGAAGGGTGCATTGATGGATGGATGGGTGCATGGTGGGTACATGGATGATGGATGGGTGCAACAAGCGATCAAGTGTCCTCTTGTTGTAGTCTTTGGGGTGAGAGTCATGGTGCACTGTATGGCAATGATCTGCCGTACCGGGCACCATGGTTCTGACCCAGAGACTACAACAAGAGGACACTTGATCCCTTGTTGTAGTCTCTGGGATCACAGTTGTGATGCACGGTACGGCAGATCATTGCCATACAGTGCACCATCACTCTGACCCCAGAGACTACAACAAGAGATCAAGTGACCTCTTGTTGTAGTCTCTGGGGTCAGTCATGGTGCTCTGTATGACAGATCATTGCCATACAGTGCACCATCAGTGTAACTAACCCCAGAGACTGTAGGAAGAGGACACTTGATCTCTTGCTGCAGTCTCTGTATGTAGCAGAGGCGATCGCGTGTCGTGGGACCACGTTTTGGACTATGTCGAAGGCAATTGAGTGTTGTGGGACCTTCGTTGTGGGCTACGTCGGATCTGTATAATAAAGATGGAGTCTGAATTTTGTTTGTGTTTTTTTTTTTTCTTTTTTCAAATAAAAAGATTTTCTTCTGTGTGGTGTATTTTTTTTTCTTTTTTACTATTTACTAGAGATTCCTAATGGCCGGGTCTAACCTTGCCCCAACATTATGAATCTCGGGTTTAGTGCCAGCTGGCAATAAAAAGACTGGCATTAACCCCTTTATTACCCAGTTTGCCACCGGCACCAGTGCAACTGGAAGAGTCTGGGTACAGCGCCAGAAAATGGTGCTTCAATGAATGCGCTATTTTCTGGGGCGGCTGTGGGTTGCAATTTGCAGCATAGGGGGCCCAGAACTCTTGGGCCTTTCCATGTTGATTCCAGTGCCCAGCTGCCTAGTTGTACCTGGCTGGACCAAAAATATGGCGTAGCCCACGTCGGTTTTTTTCTTCTGAAATTAGGTCTATAAATAAAAAAAAATAAAATAAAAAAATGGGCTTCGCTGTATTTTTGGTTGCCAGCCAGGTACAACGAGGCAGCTGGGGGTGGGTTGCAGTCCGTAGCTGGCAGGACCAAAAAAATAAAAAAAATGGGTTTTGCTGTATTTTTGGTTGCCAGTCAGGTACAACTTGGCAGTTGGGCTGGAATCCTCAGCGTGGAGAGATCCAAACGTTGTGACCCCCATGCTGAGAATCGCAACCCACAGCCACACCAGAAAATAGCACATTCATTAGAGGCACCATTTTCTGGTGCTGCACCCCAACTCTTGCCAGCCAAGTACAAAGAGGCAGCTGGGGGTTGGTAGCAGTCCGTAGCTGTCAAGTTGTACCTGGCTGGACCAAAAATATGGATGAGCTCCACATTATTTTATTTTTCTGAAATCAGTTCTAGAAATAAAAAAAAAAAAGACCTTCGCTGTATTTTTGGTTGCCAGCCAGGTACAACTTGGCAGCTGGGTGGCTAGAATCCTCCGCATGGAGAGACCCAAACGTGGGCCCCCACGCTGAAAATTGCAACCCACAGCCACCCCAGAATATAGCGCATTCATTAAAAGTGCCATTTTCTGGTGCTGTACTCCAACTCTACCAGTTGCCCTTGTGATGGAGGCCCACGGGTTCTCTATATGCGACATGGTGTCCGCTAACAATTTTAATGGAAAAATTTGCTCCAATTGTTAGGTTGGTTTCACACCACGTTTAGATCCAATCCAGGGCTGTCCGCTATGGACCGGACAGCCCCGGACCGGATCAGCACATAGAACTGGAGGACTAATGTGCCGTCGGTCCGGTGTGCA
>JARQOC010000003.1:633192760-633279283 GCA_033576535.1 Allobates femoralis
CTTTTTAGATTTTTTAGGTGTCCCAGATGCCTTTTGAGCATTGAAAGAAATATATAGAAAAGCGATATAGCTAAAACCACATCAACCTGAAAATTTAACACAGACTGGTTGCTATGGATAAGCTTCCTGATGACTTCTTTCTAAAGCCTGTGGTTGATAGGCATTATATACCTAAAAAGTATTTTGTCTGACATGACAGCTGATCAGATCAAAGCTGGATTGTCACTGTGTTAACAGTAGAGAAGGAAAGGTGCAGATTGTCAGACATATAATAATAATAATAATAATAATAATCTTTTAATTATATAGCGCCAACATATTCTGCAGCATTTCACAATGCAGAGATTCATGTTTAAACAAACATAATAAACAGTTATCAGAAAATACAATACAAAATACAATACAAAGCATAATACAATAATTAAAGCAAAATAATGACAGCCCTCCTCATAAGAGCTTACAATCTAACAATGAGGTGGGGGTGACACAAAGTACAGGTGCTTATTTACAATGATGGTATAGTCAACTTGAGGAGATGGGGAACAGATAGGAGCAGTATAAGTGGCCACCAACCATTATTTGTGATGCATGTGACACTGGTAGAGCAGATAGGCTATGTCTTAGGCTAGCTTCACACTGCAGTTTTTCACTGCTCAGTGTCCATCAGTGTTTGGGTGCCAAAACAAGGAGTGTCTCCAAAACTCAGAACAGGTGTCAATCTTTCAATTATAGTTTTTCTCTGCAAGTTCTTTTCCTGGTTCCTCTCCTGGTTTTGGCACCCAAACACTGATGGACACTGATCAGTGAAAAACTGCAGTGTGAAGCCAGCCTAAGTGACTTTGACTAGGGATCATGATAGGCCGTCCTAAAAAGATGTGTTTTTAGGGATTGCCTGAAACTATGTAAGTTGTGGATAGACCTAATTTCTTGAGTAGAGCATTCCAGAGAATTGGTGCAGCTCGGAAGAAGTCTTGCAGCCGGGAGTGGTAGATTCAGATAAATGCAGAGTTGAGTCTAAAGTCACTTCCAGAGCGAAGGGAACGTGTGGGGTGATAGACAGAGATGAGGGTAGAAAGGTAGGGAGGTGCTGCACTGTGAAGAGCTTTGTGGGTGAGAACAAGCAGTTTGAATTGGATCCTATAGTGTATAGGCAGCCAGTGCAATGACTATGATAGAGCAGAAGCATCTGAGTAACGGTTAGCTAGATAGGTGATCCTGGCTGCCTGATTAAGGATGGACTGGAGAGGGGAAAGTGTAGTGCGGGGGAGGCCAATTAAAAGAGAATTACAATAGCCAAGAGAGAAGTGAATCAGGGCCACAGTGAGGGTTTTTGTGGTTTCCAAAGTGAGAAAGGGGCGAATTCTACAGATGTTCTTCAGGTGCAAGTGGCAAGAGCGGGCGAGAGATTGTATATATGGGGTGAAGGAAAGATCAGAGTCAAACATAACACCCAGACAGCGAGCCTGCTGCCTAGGCATTATCGTGGCGTCACACACTGAGAGAGAGATGCCAGATTTAGGGTGGTTAGTGGAGGGCGGGAGCAGAAGTTCAGTTTTGGAAAAGTTAAGTTTTAGATAGAGAGCGGACATTATATTGGAAACTGCGGTTAGACAGTCATTGGTGTTCTTTATTAGAGCAGGAGTAAGGTCAGGGGAAGAAGTGTATAGTTGTGTGTCATCAGCATAAGGATGGTACTGAAAGCCAAATCTGTCGATGGTCTTTCCAATCGGGGCCGTGTAGAGAGAGAAGAGAAGAGGTCCAAGGACTGAACCCTGAGGGACCCTAATAGTGAGAGGAAGAGGGGAAGAAGTGGAGCCAGCAAATGATACGCTGAAAGAGCAGTCATAAAGATAGGAAGAGAACCAGGAGAGAGCCTTGTCCTTGATGCCGATGGAGTGCAGCATGGAGAGTAGGAGATGGTGGTCAACAGTGTCAAAGGCTGCAGAGAGATCAAGAAGAATAAGCAGAGAGTAGTCACCATTACATTTTGCTCTCAGAAAGTCATTGGTCACTTTGGTGAGGGCAGTTTCTGTAGAATGTAGGGGGCGGAAACCAGACTGTAATGGGTCTAGAAGAAAGTGAGTGGAGAGGTAACTGGTGAGGCAGGAGAAGACCAGGCGCTCCAGGAGTTTAGAAATGAAAGGGAGGTTGGAGAATGGTCTGTAGTTATTTGTGCAGGATGGGTCGAGAGAAGTTTTCTTTAA
Organism: Allobates femoralis; assembly: GCA_033576535.1. NCBI lineage: Eukaryota > Metazoa > Chordata > Amphibia > Anura > Aromobatidae > Allobates > Allobates femoralis. Next base: position 633,194,965 of record JARQOC010000003.1, read on the forward strand.
TGATGGAGTAATGATAGCGTGTTTGAAGGAGGAAGGGAAGATGCCAGAAGAGATAGAGAGATTGAAGATTTTGGTTAGGTGAGTGGTGACCACCAGAGAGAGAAACTGAAGTAGGTGTGAGGGGATGGGGGTCAGCGGTGCATGTGGTGGAACGACAGGAAGAGAGGAGCCTGGCGACTTCTTCTGTGACTGGGTTGAATGTGGAGAGCGAGCCGGAGAAAATGTGGGGAGAGGTAGGGGTAACAGCGATTTGAGATTTTATATATATATATTATATATATATATATATATATACATACACGGTATATATATATATATACTAGCTGTAGTACCCGGCTACGCCCTGGTTAATAAATAACTAATGTTAGATATAACAAAATAGAATTTGAATATGTCATATTAATGACCTGTAGGAAAATAGAAGCTGAGCTGTGACTGATTGCTATAGGCAGCCTAATAAATCTCCAGCCAACAGTAAACCCTCCCCCTGGCCGGGCAGTATATGTTACCTCACACATACACATAATAGTTAGACAGCTCATCTGACTAACATCTGCCTTAATTCCCTATAACGGCACATGTGTTGCACATTGGCTGTTTTTAATCAGATGTTTATGTTTGGAAATTAAAGATAGCACACGTATGAGGCGAGTTGTGTGAGGTGATTTGTGCACATCTGTGTCTGTCTGTGTGGTGTGTGTGTCCCTGGGGTGTGTGTATGTGTGTGTCCCTGTGGGGTGAGTGCATGTGTCCCTATAGGGTGTGTATGTGTGTGTGTCCCTGTAGGGGGGGGGTTCTGTGTGGTGTGTGTCTCTGTTGTGTGTGTCATTTTGTGCTGTGTGTGTCCCTGTGGGGTGAGTGCATGTGTCCCTATAGGGTGTGTATGTGTGTGTGTCCCTGTGGGGGGGTTCTGTGTGGTGTGTGTGTGTATCTGTGTTGTGTGTGTCTCTTTGTGGTGTGTGTGTGTGCCTGTGGGGTGAGTGCATGTGTCCCTATAGGGTGTGTATGTGTGTGTGTCCCTGTGGGGGGGAAGGTGTGTCTCTGTGTTGTGTGTGCCTCTTTGTGGTGTGTGTGTGTCCCTGTGGGGTGAGTGCATGTGTCCCTATAGGGTGTGTATGTGTGTGTGTGTCCCTGTGGGGGGGGGGTCTGTGTGGTGTGTGTGTATCTGTGTTGTGTGTGTCTCTTTGTGGTGTGTGTGTGTCCCTGTGGGGTGAGTGCATGTGTCCCTATAGGGTGTGTATGTGTGTGTGTCCCTGTGGGGGGTGTCTGTGTGGGGTGTGTGTGTCTCTGTCTTGTGTGTGTCTCTTTGTGGTGTGTGTGTGTGTCCCTGTGGGGTGAGAGCATGTGTCCCTATAGGGTGTGTATGTGTGTGTGTGTCCCTGTGGGGGGGTCTGTGTGGTGTGTATGTGTCTCTTTGTGGTGTGTGTGTGTCCCTGTGGGGTGAGTGCATGTGTCCCTATAGGGTGGCTATGTGTGTGTGTCCCTGTGGGGGGGAAGGTGTGTCTCTGTGTTGTGTGTGCCTCTTTGTGGTGTGTGTGTCCCTGTGGGGTGAGTGCATGTGTTCCTATAGGGTGTGTATGTGTGTGTGTCCCTGTGGGGGGGTGTCTGTGTGGGGTGTGTGTGTGTCCCTGTGGGGTGAGTGCATGTGTCCCTATAGGGTGTGTATGTGTGTGTGTGTCCCTGTGGGGGGGGTCTGTGTGGTGTGTGTGTGTCTCTTTGTGGTGTGTGTGTGTCCCTGTGGGGTGAGTGCATGTGTCCCTATAGGGTGGCTATGTGTGTGTGTCCCTGTGGGGGGGGTCTGTGTGGTGTGTGTCTCTTTGTGGTGTGTGTCCCTCTGGGGTGAGTGCATGCGTCGCTATAGGGTGTGTGTGTGTGTGTGTCCTTGGGGGGGTGTGTGTGTGTGTCTCTGTGTTGGGTGTCTCTCTTTGTGGTGTGTGTGTGTTGGTTCGGGTGTGTGGTGAGTATACAATGTTGGGGCTGCACTTTAGCGACTATACACTTGCTGTTACTCTTTGTGTGCGTGTGGTGTGTATACATGTCCCCGTGCGTGGTGAATATCTCATGTTGGGGCCCAACCTTAATGACTATATGCTGGTATGTGCTGTTAGTCTTTGGCGCTATCATTAAGCCCCTCTCATTCACAACTGTCAACTGGTAACTGTCACTTTTTCCCCATTATGTAGATAGGGGCAAAATTGTTTGGTGAATTGGAATGCGTGGGGTTAAAATTTCGCCTCACAACATAGCCTATAACGCTCTCGGGGTCCAGACGTGTGACTGTGCAAAATTTTGTGGCTATAGCTGACAGCTGTCGATTTTCCTCCAACACTTTTCCATTCACTTTTTCCCCATTATGTAGATAGGGGCAAAATTGTTTGGTGAACTGGAATGCGCAGGGTTAAAATTTTGCCTCACAACATAGCCTATGACGCTCTCGGGTTCCAGACGTGTGACTGTGCAAAATTTTGTGGCTGTAGTTGCGACGGTGTAGATGCCAATCCCGGATACCACACACACATTCAGCTTTATATATTATAGAAAGATAGATAGATAGATATTATTGGATATGGAGATAATCTTGTTGAAATTAAATAAAATGTAAAAAGTACACTTATTTGATATTGCCATGTCCAGAACGACCCGCTCTATAAAATTGTCACACAAATTAACCCCTTCAGTTAACATCGTAAAAAAAATTAAATTAAGAAAGTGGCAAAAATGCTTTTCTTTTTCATGATACTTCCAAAAAAGTGTAATAAACGGCAATTAAAAGGTTGCACATAAATAAAAGTGGTACTGCTGAAATCTTTATCTTGTCCTGCAAAAAAGCAAGTTGCCACACAGCTCCATCACCAAAAACAATATCAGAATTATAAATAATATTATAATTATAATATTAAAAATATTATGGTGTAAGAGCAGTAAAACATGAAAAAAATATAAATGTGGTATCACTGTAATCTTACTAACCCGAAGTATAAAGCTGATGTGTCACTTTTCCAACATGATGAATGGTGTAAAAAAAACTATTCCTGAATTTCTGTTTTTTCTGGATTCTGCCTCATCAAAAAAACATGGTGGCACAAAAACTATATAAATCTGGTATTGGCGTAATTGAACCAACCTGACGAATAAAGCCGCCTAATCACTTATACCGCTATTGTCACTTTAAGTATGTTTTTTTATCATTTTTTTCCCAAACAAATTAGAATGATAGATTGACTTTGTGTCATGTACATTTGCCTGTAAGGTCCTCATAAACTGCGGACGGTGTGCAGCTGAGTAGACAGGAGTGCATGGCATACACGCAGTCTGGAGTTTGGATTCAATAGAAAGTGTTCACTTCATAGCCTTTTGAATCCCTACTCCACTCAGTATGCTTGTTTAGACAAGAGTTGCATACTTTTCGGGGGTTTATTTTGAGATTAGTAGGGTTCTACAAATATGAATCTCCAACAGTCTGCAGGAAATTAAAGTTTCTGCCAAATTTGAATATCATAGGTAGTGTAGTTACTTTTCAATAGTAAATCTAATATATAAAGCTGAATGTGTGTGTGTATGTATGTGTGTATGTATGTCCGGGATTGGCATCTACACCGTCGCAACTACAGCCACACAATTTTGCACAGTCACACGTCTGGACCCCGAGAGTGTCATAGGCTATGTTGTGAGGCGAAATTTTAACCCCGCGCATTCCAATTCACCAAACAATTTTGCCCCTATCTACATAATCGGGAAAAAGAGACTTTTACCAGTTGACAGTTGTGAATGAGAGGGGCTTAATGATAGCACCAAAGACTAACAGCACATACCAGCTGTGAGACAGTGCGGGGGATCATATGCGAGGGGCGCTATGTCTCCCCCAGAATGCGCACTGTCACGTACTGAGCCCGGTGGAGGGTGTGAGAGAAAGGGACGGTCCGCTCCCTCCGCTCCGGGTCTTGCAAGGTTCCGGAAGGAGACACGGAGTTAAAAGCCTGAGCAGGAGGCAGGGCGGGGTTCCTTGTACACAGAATTGTGCCTTAGCTGCAAGAGCAGCAGAGATATAGACAGGAGAGGTCTGGAGTTCCAGGGGGCCGTGTGCTATACTAACACGGCCTAGCCCAGGAGGGCTGGAGGAACTCGGGGTGACCCATAACGGAGGCCTTTGGCCTGAAGGACCCGGGTACGTTATATGAACTGTGTCTTGTGTACCCGGCTGCGACCCGGATTCCGGCAGACTGTGCCATCGCTGTGTGTATCAGCAATAAACACCGGGTCCTGTTTGAACTACTACCGGGCTCCACGTGTTTCCTGACTTGCAATCCAGGCGCTGCCCCACACAGCATATAGTCACTAAGGTGGGGCCCCAACATGAGATATTCACCACGCTTGGGGACATGTATACACACACCACACGCCCACAAAGAGTAACAGCAAGTGTATAGTCGCTAAGGTGCAGCCCCAATATTGGATACTCACCACGCACCCGAACAAACACACACACCACAAAGAGACACACACAACACAGAGACACACCCCCACACCCCCACGGGGACACACACCCTATAGCGACACATGCACTCACCCCACATGGACACACACACACACACAACACAGACACACACACCACACAGACTCCCCCCACGGGGACACACACACACCCTATAGCAACACATGCACTCACCCCACAGGGACACACACACAACACAGACACACACACCACACAGACCCCCCCCAAAGGGACACACACACATACACACCCTATAGGGACACATGCACTCACCCCACAGGGACACACACACATTACAAAGAGACACACCACACAGACCCCCCCCCACAGGGACACATACACACCCTATAGGGACACATGCACTCACCCCACAGGTACACACACACCACAAAAAGACACACACAACACAGATACACACACACACACCACACAGACCCCCCCCACAGGGACACACACACATACACACCCTATAGGGACACATGCACTCACCCCACAGGGACCCACACACACCACAAAGAGACACACACAACAGAAACACACACCACACAGACCCCCCCCCACAGGGACATACACACCCTATAGGGACACATGCACTCACCCCACAGGGACACACACACCACACAGACAGACACAGATGTGCACAAATCACATCACACAACTCGCGTCATACGTGTGCTATCTTTAATTTCCAAATATAAACATCTGATTAAAAAGAGCCAATGTGCAACTCATGTTCCATATAGGGAATTAAGGCAGATGTCAGTCACATGAGCTGTCTATTATGTGTATGTGTGAGGTAACATATACTGCCCGGCCGGGGGAAGGGTTGGCTGGAGATTTATTAGGCTGCCTATAGCAACCAATCACAGCTCAGCTTCTATTTTCTTACAGGTCATTAATATGACATATTCAAATTCTATTTTGTTATAGCTAACATCAGTTATTTATTAACCCGGGCGTAGCCGGGTAGTACAGCTAGTTACTGATATATATATACACTGTGTGCAGAATTATTAGGCAAATTGTATTTTAGAGGATTATTCTTATTATTGATCAACAACTATGTTCTCAATCAATCCAAAAGACTCATAAATATCAAAGCTTAATATTTGTGGAAGTTGGAATGTTTTTCTTTTTTAGTTTTGACTATCTTAGGAGGTTATCTGTTTATGCAGGTAACTATTACTGTGCAGAATTATTAGGCAACTTAATAAAAACCAAATATATTCCCATCTCACTTGTTTATGTTCACCAGGTAAACCAATATAACTGCACAAAATTTAGAAATAAACATTTCTGACATGCAAAAAAAAAAAACCAACACAATTAGTGACCAATATAGCCACCTTTCTTTATGATGACACTCAACAGCCTTCCATCCATAGATTCTGTCAGTTGCTTGATCTGTTTACGATCAACATTGCATGCAGCAGCCACCACAGCCTCCCAGACACTGTTCCGAGAGGTGTACTGTTTTCCCTCACTGTAGATCTCACATTTTAGGAGGGACCACAGGTTCTCTACGGGGTTCAGATCAGGTGAGCAAGGGGGCCATGTCATTATTTTTTTCTTTTAGACCTTAACTGGCCAGCCACGCTTTGGAGTAGTTGGATGCATGTGATGGAGGATTGTCCTGCATGAAAATCATGTTTTTCTTGAACTATACCGACTTCTTCGTGTACCACTGCTTGAAGAAGTTGTCTTCCAGAAACTGGCAGTAGGTCCGGGAGTTAAGCTTCACTCCATCCTCAACCCGAAAAGGTCCCACAAGTTCATCTTTGATGCTTCCAGCCCATACCAGTACCCCACCTCCACCTTGCTGGCGTCTGAGTTGGAGTGGATCTCTCCGCCCTGTACTGATCCAGCCTCTGGCCCATCAAGAGTCACTCTCATTTCATCAGTCCATAAAACCTTTGAAAAATCAGTCTTAAGATATTTCTTTGCCCAGTCTTGACGTTTTATCTTATGTTTCTTGTTCAAAGGTGGTCGTTTTTCAGCCTTCCTTGCCTTGGGCATGTCCCTGAGTATGGCACACCTTGTGCTTTTTGATACTCCAGTAACGTTGCAGCTCTGAAATATGGCAAAACTAGTGGCAAATGGCATCTTGGCAGCTTCACGCTTGATTTTCCTCAATTCATGGGCAGTTATTTTGCGCCTTTTTTGCCCAACACGCTTCTTGTGACCCTGTTGGCTATTTGTCATGAAACGCTTTTTCGGTGATCACGCTTCAAAAGTTTGGCAATTTCAAGACTGCATCCCTCTGCAAGACATCTCACAATTTTGGACTTTTCAGAGCACGTCAAATCTCTCTTCTGACCCATTTTGCCTAATGAAAGGCATTTGCCTAATAATTAAGCACACATTATATAGGGTGTTGATGTCACTACACCACACCCCTCCTCATTACAGAGATGCACATCACCTGGTTTACTTAATTGGTAGTTGGCTCTCAAGCCTATACAGCTTGGAATAGGACAACATGTATAAAAAGTATCACGTGATCAAAATACTCATTTGCCTAATAATTCTGCACACAGTGTATTTATTTAAATAAATGTCACTTTCTTTTGCAGAAGTCAAACATTCGTATGATCCCACTGGTAAAGCAAGATATCTGTCCGCCTGCCAGCTATTTGGTGTAGTTCCAGTTTCATACTTCATACGTCATATGGGAGACTCTGAGCTCATAATGCGACATCACGGGCTTGGTGCACAGGTAGGAGTGATTAATGGATGGAAATGGTAAAATATTAGACTTGTGTGGAGGCATTTGACAAAACATTAAGTTTATTAATTTAATGTGAAAAGACAAGACAGTTAATCAATCTGCTGTTATATTCTAGGGTACTAAAGCAATTGCCCTTTCTCTGGTGACCAACACATCAATTGTGAATTTAAACCTCAGTGATAATTCTCTGGGAGGAGAAGGTGGAGCTGCAATTGCAGATATGTTAAAGGAAAACTGTTATATTTCAGGTTCGTCTGAAAATATTATATTACTTAATATAATGATTTCATATAACAAGTTAATTTCATACATATATATAATAAATATAAACCTGATTTACCCTCACTTATCAGGTGGTCTAATTGAACCAGAATGGTGCCTCATACAGCCATCCTTATGTACCTTAATTTACCGGTCTGAAATGAGAGGTGCAAATCAAACCTTTTGGGCTCCCATTGATCATCTGTGATCAGTAGCAGGGTGGGCTTCCTATCTACTATGTGTCATATTTAAAACTGGTGTCTTCTTAGCTGGCAAAATCTTTGGGTTCCTACTGGAAGCAGATGGGATTACTATCACTTCTCCCATTTTAGCACAGCTATACAACCATTTCTGGTCTGAGCACCACACTGTCATGTTAACTTATTTCCAAAGCTCGCAATAAAAGGGATACATTTCTGCCATTACTAAAGTGTATACCATATATGCTCGATAGAAGTACAAAAAAGAACCTCCGCCTATGGAAAGAATGGGGGTCCCCTTCACCCACAGCAGTTAGGGGATGGAAAGGGTCACATGAATATGGCTCTCCCTCTACAATTAAATTATGGATGTCTTCAGGGGGAGCAGAGGACTGCAGGTCCACCCTCTTACATAATAAACCACACTTTAGAGAGCCAAAGCATAAATAGACATCTGTATTTCATACACATCTTTCTGGAATAAAAAAAGGAGACAAGGGTCTCCTTTGTCCTAAAATGTATGGGACACTCAGAGATGACTGTGTGCCACCATCTTCTTCTATATGCACACAGCTACACGAAGACAAGCATTTTTGTGAGCAGCTGATTGAGCACTGTACGTAACAGTGTACACTGTGTGCAGAATTATTAGGCAAATGAGTATTTTGATCACGTGATACTTTTTATACATGTTGTCCTACTCCAAGCTGTATAGGCTTGAGAGCCAACTACCAATTAAATAAATCAGGTGATGTGCATCTCTGTAATGAGGAGGCGTGTGGTCTAATGACATCAACACCCTATATAAGGTGTGCTTAATTATTAGGCAACTTCCTTTCCTTTGGAAAAATCAGTCAGAAGAGAGATTTGACGGGCTCTGAAAAGTCCAAATTGTGAGATGTCTTGCAGAGGGATGCTGCAGTCTGTAAATTGCCAAACTTTGAAGCGTGATCACCAAACAATCAAGTGTTTCATGGCAAATAGCCAACAGGGTCGCAAGAAGCGTGTTGGGTAAAAAAGGCGCAAAATAACTGCCCATGAATTGAGGAAAATCAAGTGTGAAGCTGCCAAGATGCCATTTGTCACCAGTTTTGCCATATTTCAGAGCTGCAACGTTACTGGAGTATCAAAAAGCACAAGGTGTGCCATACTCAGGGACATGGCCAAGGTAAGGAAGGCTGAAAAACGACCACCTTTGAACAAGAAACATAAGATAAAATGTCAAGACTGGGCCAAGAAATATCTTAAGACTGATTTTTCAAAGGTTTTATGGACTGATGAAATGAGAGTGACTCTTGATGGGCCAGATGGTTGGGCCAGAGGCTGGATCAGTAAAGGGCAGAGAGCTCCACTGCGACGCCAGCAAGGTGGAGGTGGGGTACTGGTATGGGCTGGTATCATCAAAGATGAACTTGTGGGACCTTTTCAGTTGAGGATGGAGTGAAGCTCAATTCCCAGACCTACTGCCAGTATCCGGAAGACAACTTCTTCAAGCAGCGGTTGATTGAGAACATAGTTGTTGATCAATAATAAAAATAATCCTCTAGAAAACAACTTGCCTAATAACTCTGTACACAGTGTAGAGAGCCGCAGGTTGTACACAACTGCCCTATAGCTACACGCATGTCTACCATCATTTCTATCTTAACATTTAGAGCCTTATTTCTGTCTTCTATGTGTTTTCAGAGCTGCAGTTGTGTGATAATAAACTAGCACTAAAAGGAGCCAAAGCACTATCCCTGATGCTGATGGAAAACATAACCGTTCAGAGGGTGAACCTGTCAGGGAATGAGTTTGATGAGCAGGCCGCTTCCTATATTTCGGAAGCACTAATGAACAATCAGAAGTTGGAAGTTATGGATCTCAGCCATAACATGTTTGGAGATAGATCAGGTACAGAATATATTTAAGCAATATTCACGTCATAAATTAACATGTTATAGATTTCATATCCACAGTATTGGTCAAATTTCTGGATAATCAATGCAGTTTATGAACAATATTTTTTAAAATGTCTTACACACTACTGCTATCATAATGTGCAAAATATGCTGAGATCTGAGTTTATTAATTAATTTCAAGTTTATTAACTAATACAATTTACATGACAAAAACAAAGGAGCCTTGAACAAGGACGCACACCAACACTGGACAATGTAACAGTCAGTATAATTACAGGCAAGAAGAGTAAGTAAAACCACACTTATTATAAAGTTATATAGCTATAATTAACCACAGTAATCAATGTGGAAATTGTAAAACCTCAATTTTTTTATATGTACAAATTGTGATAGGAAAAAAAATAGCCACAAAATTTTAAAAAATACATTTCATTCACGAACAATAGTTGACTTTCTCATACATTCCCTTTAACTCTTCACTAAGTCTTACTATACTAATAATTAAATTTTGGAGCATATGTTTTTCGGAAGTTATAGTATATTGAGCAGTCTCCAACACTCAATGAAGTAGTGCCATTTTTTTAAATTCAGTTAAGGTAATCCATCTCTAATGCTTTTCTACTCCAGCTGAGAGCTGCATGATGTAGGGTCAGAGATTCTGACTCTACTGATATGTCACTTGCTTTACTAGTTGCTGTAGTTTTGATAAAATTACTTTTATCTGCTGTAGATGTAGCACTGCTCAGGATTCTGAGGTCTGTATAACCTTGCCACTTCACCAGTTGACTGTTTTCCCTCTGCATAGGCAGAAAGCTGCAAATCAGTGGTGGCGGCTACTTGCCAGCAGACAAGGTAGCCCGCTAGTTATAGTCTCCTGCTGGTAAAATAGTGATTTTATGGAAAACTATACAAAGCAGTTCAGTGATACCTTGCTGGAATCAGGAACTCTGCCCCTGTGTTATACTGCTTTTAGATTGGGTAGCAAAAATCTGGACAGATTCACTTTAAGATCTCTGAAAGTCTTGGGGGCTTCGACTGTCACTACTATAGCACTTAAGCTAATACAACAGTGTTGTTTAGTTGTTTTTTTTTTCTCTAGGAAAATCCCTGTTTTATGAATATGCTCAAAATTTGACATGGAAAAAAATCTTCCACTATAATGGGGGTGCTCTTTTGCTTATTTTTATTTCAAATAATAAAATGTATGGTTCTGCAGCCAGAAACTTAAAATAGAAAAATCCAATATATAAAGCAATTTTATCATTTATCTTTAGGGGAAATTTTAGGAGCAGCAATTGCTGAAAACACGGGAATGCTGAAACTCAATCTCAGCTGGAACCATTTTCGGATAAAAGGAGCTGTAGCCATTGCTAAGGGATTAGGGGTAGGTATTTCATCCTCTGCCCTAAAAATCAGAAATGGCATTCATGAAATACATCTTCACATTGTCTTATAGAGAGTGTAACGCTAATATAAATGGCAAATGCAATGTGTTTATCTGTCATGTTTCTGTCTATATACAGAAGCCACTAGATACTAATGGCCCATGAAGTGTCTCGGGGAGCTCTTTACTTTCTATATAAATGCTATTCCAAATGTCTTTGTCTTGTAGGCCAATATTTTTCTGAGAGTAGTAGACCTATCATACAATGGATTTGGAAATGAGGGAGCAGCTGCATTAGGAGAGGCTCTGAAGGTCAATAATGTATTAGAAGAAGTAAATATAAGGTGAGGCATGTCTATTTTTGTGCAATTGCAATTAATATCTGTGTGCTGTGAACCATACAGTAGATGCTCTTATGGCTGTGTAAGGCTGCCTTCACACTGGCGTTTCCCTCCGCAGCGTTCTGCGGAGGGGATCCGCAATGTGAGCGCAACCACCGCAAGCCCCTATGTTTATAATGGGAGCGCACAGTGCTGCACTTGACTGCACATGACCGTGCGCACCCATTCACTGCCATATGTGATTTGTGCGCAGGCGGATGCCTGCGCACAACTCACACAGTCTCGTCCGCACCAGGAATGCAAAATGTCGTGTTCCTGGTGCGGATGAGACTGTGTGATTTGTGCACAGGCTTACGCCTGCGCACAGATCACATTTGGCAGTGAATGGGTGCGCACAGTCTTGTGCAGTCAAGCGCAGCACCGTGCGCTCCCATTATAAACATAGGGGCTTGCGGTGGCTAGATTAGATTTTTAGATATTTAGACATCTATAAACTCAGAGCTACACTTACTGATTAATAGATTTCAGTAAATTTATAGACAGCTGTTATGTTTTATGTACTTTTTCAACCAGATTTTTTTAAACTATAAATGTAAAGAGCAGATGTTTGCTAGGGCCACAGTCAGATACAAAGTTATTGTACTAGTAGTTGTTTTACTTTTCTGATTTAATGTAATTTGTCAGCATGATTTTGTAATGTAAAGTAAAGACATGGCTATACTTATAATGTAATATTGATTACATTGATACCTTTAGTGAAAAAAATCTGCTTTCAGGTTCTTTTGTAATCAACATTTGAAGTTTTGAAGTTTTCTGCTAACTACGTAGTTTTTTCCTCCCTATCTATGATTCCCCGGCCCTCTCCTGGCCTTCAGTCTGTGAATCACTGCTGAGATTTCAAACACAGGAGGCAGGTCATTCACAAACCGAAGGCTGGCAGGGGGCCTGGGAAATCAAAGACAGGGAGGAGAACCCCGTCCCCCCGCGCACCGAAATCTAATTAGTAGAAAACATCAAATGCTTATTAAAGAAGGGCCACAAAACAGATTTCTTCACCAAAGGTATCAATTTAATCAGTATTACAGCCACAATACAGGCATGTCTCTACAGCCATTCTTTTTATAAAAACTACACCTGTTTTTAATCTTTGTCCATTTTTTTTTAAACATTTTTATTGTATTGTTTATATGTGCATTTTTATTCGAAGGAGGCATCAGAAAAATGTCTGATAAAAAACTTTTTCTGTTTTTTTAAGCAATAACCGCATAGCCCTGCAAGGTGCTGTACGTTTTGCATTGAGCCTTAAAGAAAATAAAACTGTGAGAATCTTAAAGGTAAATTATAAATATATATACTGTGAATAGATTCTTTGGTGATAATTTTACCAAGGCCTGGGTTCCACTTACAAGAGCGATGCAAGAGACTGGCGCATCACGTTACCAGGCATAGCCACCCACTCTCCACACAGGAGCTTGTCAGCTACATGTATTTCTAAGCAGCTCCATGCTCCTGTCAGGAGAGCGGGTGGCTATGCCCGGTGACATGATGCGAGACACATGCTAGTCTTTTGCATCGCTCTTGTAAGTGGAACGCCAGCCTAAAAGTGTGCCCGACGTGTAAATCATGAAATACATATAAAGCTGCCAAGTGATTAGGATCTGGATTATGTAATGGTACATAATGGGAGTTTTCACTTCTGGAGCATTCCGTATCACAACCATCGGGTCATAGTCTGTGAGTCAAAGGATCTAATACAACAAATGTGGATGGGAGGCTATATCATGATGTAGGATCAATCTATGCTATTATGAAGTGAGAGATATCACGTAGCCTCATGTTTCATACAGTTCTGGAATCTGTATGCCATAAAATATTGCACTTTCATACATAATTTTTAATATTTTTACTTTATATGTTATGTTTTCTTTTATTACAATTTATAATTTTTTCTTTTGTATAATTTTTTAGATGGCCAGAAATCCAATACAGAGCGATGGATGCTTTGCCATTTTAAAGTCAATTCAAGCAAACTCTGAGTCGGCCATAGAGTCACTTGATTTCTCTGTAAGTAGATCAGATAAATAATAGTTATGAGCAAATAATGAAATATTCAGGTTCAGAATATTCTAGCTGAATATTTTTTACTATTAGGGTATTCAACTCCAATACCGAACCTAATGCAAGTCAATTATTCACAGGCTCCCACACACAGCCAGCCATAAACTGAGTATTTCCAGGGAAGGAGGGTGGCCTTTTTTGTGTGTTCAAAGTATACAGCTCCTTGCTCGACCCCCAGTGAGAGCCTTCCATTCAAGCAGCTCTCACTAGAGTACCAGCTCCTATTGTACACTGAAGGTAGACGGCAATTTGTGCCAGATTGTTCACAGTCGACACATCACTCTCACAGAGTAACGAACATCCCGAATACTGTACTATTTGTGTGAGCAACAAATAGTGCCAAATATATTCGCTTATTACTAATAAATAAACATATTCAATTCAATGGAGGGTTTAGGGTATGTGCACATCTGACGTTTCGCATCTTTGCAGACCGTCCTAAAACCGGTGGAGAATGGCAGAAACTGAGTTTTCTGACCTCAGCAGTGTCCATGGTTTTCTTAGCGTTTTTTGAGCTTTTTCCGGCCGGTTTTACAGCGTTTATGCAGCGTTTTGTCGGCGGTTTTCTGGCGGTTTTTCTGAGCGTTTTTAGGCAGGTTTTTTGGACACTTGTAAGCTAGAACCGCTGGAAAACGCTCAAAAGAAGTCACTTGCTCTATCTTTGAAAACCGGTGGAAAACCGGTGAAAAAACTGAAAACGACCAGAAAAAAACCGCTCTAATGAAGACAGCGTTTTCTAAACTCCATTGAGTATCATGTTAATCCAGCCGGTGGCTAGGATTAACATAAATTACCATAAAACTGAGCGGAAAACGCCGACGGAAACCGGTAAAAAGCAGCCCACAAAACGTCCAGTGGGCACATACCCTTAATTTTCTAAACATTACATAGTGGATGATTTGGGAAATACATTTTTGTGTTGTCCTTTTTTTTTCAGAATGTCTTATAATATGCAAAATATCTTTCAGATAAAGTTCTTTCTGACATTACCAACTGATTTAGTAGTTGATATTTGCACATTTAAAGGGGTTGAACAGCTGAACTGTCGACATTCCATCAGTGGCGCAGCCAATACTGGACAATGGAAGCAGTGCAGCAACCAGGGAGAGTGAGAAAAGGATGGCTTATTTTATTTGTGAAACACAAACTTGTACCCAGGGACCAAGATTTTCTGAATCAGAACAACCACATTTTAAGTTTTGTGCTTTCTTACACACCAGACCAACTTCACATTTAGCGAATTGCACATTTTAACTAATTTGCACAATTGCTAAACTGTCTAATATGGTCCACTGATCTGGCGTATGCTCAGGGTATCTGTTTTGGGTTACGAATGTGGTGCTTTTATTTTTACAATGGATTTCTATGGGAGATGTTGCCATGTAGGTGAACAGGAGGAAGAAAGATATGTGACCCTTTGTGCTTTATATTATGTGATATTGCATCCAGTGTTCAGCTTGATTAAATCATATCATTTAGTTATGTGTTAAATAAATGGATTTGCTTTTCATTTTTTTCTTCATTATTTTAGGATATTGTTGTAAATAAACAATTTGATGATCTGTACTCTGCAGTAAAGTCAAATATGCCAAATTTATCCATCAAACTTGGGGGAAATTCTGACATGTTCAAAAGAACTTCTGTTAAGGTAAGATAAGACACAGAGGTTAGTTATTAGTAAGATATGCACTGTAAGGCTGGCTTCACACTGTAGTTTTTTTCACTGATCAGTGTCCATCCAGTTTGTGTGCCAAAACCCGGAAAGGAACCAGGAGAGGAACCAGGAGAGGTTTCCTGGGTTTGGCACACAAACTGGATGGACACTGATCAGTGAAAAAATTGCAGTGTGAAACCAGCCTAAGTAATTTAGGATCTATTTAGCTATTTACAAAAGTAATTTATTGAATCTATAGGGCCAGAAACATTTGGACAGCGACACAACTTTTGCCATTGTAGCTGTTTACCAAAACACTTTTAAGATACAGTTATATAATCAATATGGCCTTAAAGAACAGGCTCACAGCTTTAATTTAAGGGTAGTCACATCCTAATTGGAGTAAGCTTCCAGCTACCGGCCCATATCCCTGCTCCTGTTTGCCTCCAAACATCTCGAAAAGCATGTCCACACTGTAATCTCATCTCACCTCTCATCTAACTCCCTCTTTGACAACCTTCTATCTGTCTTCCACCCCCACCACTCCACTGAAACTGCCCTTACGAAAATGACTAATGACTTACTAACGGCTAAAGCTAACAGACAGTTCTCCATTCTCCTCCTTCTTGACCAGTCCTCTGCATTTGACACAGTCAACCACTGCCTCGTATTACAGATCCTCTCTTCCATTGGTATCACTGACCTTGCCCTCTCCTGGGTCTCCTCCTACCTTTCCAACCGCACATTTAGTGTCTCCCACTCCCACATGACCTCCTCGCTCCATCCCCTCTCTGTTGGGGTCCCTCAAGGCTCTGTCCTGGGGCCCCTCCTTTTTTCCATCTATACCCTTGGTCTGGTACAACTCAAAGTCCCATGGCTTCCAGTAGCACCTGTACGCTGACGACACTCAAATCTACCATATCCTCCTTCTCCTGTCGCTTCCTAAAACTCAATGTAGACAAAACCTCCATCTCCATCATCTTTCCTCCATCTCACACACCTTCCTTACCTGATCTATCTATCATAATAAATGACATCACACTTTGCCCTGTACCTGAAGTCCGCTGCCTCGGAGTAATCTTTGACTCTGCCATGTCCTTCAAACCGCATATCCAAGCCCTTGCCACCTCCTGCCGCCTCCAACTCAAAAATATTTCCAGAATCAATCCCTTCCTCAACCCACTAAACTGGTACTAAAGTGCATGCCCTCACCTCATCATCTCCCGTTTCGACTACTGCAACCTCCTCCTCTGTGGCCTCCCTGACAACATTTTTGCACTTCTCTAATCTGTTCTTAACTCTGCTGCCTGACTAATCCACCTCTCTCCTCGCTATTTCTAATTTTCTCCCCTCTGCAAATCCCTCCCTGGCTCCCAATTCACCAGCGTATCCAATTCAAACTCCTAACATTGACTTACAAAGCCATCCACAATCTGTCCCCTCCATATATCTCTGAACTAATCTCTCGATATCATCCAACTCATAACCTCTGATCTTCCCAAGACCTCCTCCTTTCCGCCACACTTGTATGTTCCTCATCTAACCGCCTGCAAGACTTTACCCGAGCATACCCCATCCACTGGAACTCTGCATCCCAAAACGTCCGACTGTCCCCTACACTCAGAACCTTCAAGCAGAACCTGAAAACCCATCTCTTCAGAACAGCTTACAACCTGCAATGACCACGGTGCCACCTTACCACCATTGGACCCGGCGCTCCACCACCATTGGACCCGGCGCTTCACCACCACTGGACCCGGCGCTTCACCACCATTGGACACCCGGCGCTCCACCACCACCAGAGCAGACCCAACCTATTGTCTCTCTCCCTTTAAAATATAAGCCCGCAAGGGCAGGGTCCTCTCCCCTCTGTATCAGTCCTTCACTGTTAGTTTGCTTGTTGTATTTTTAACTTATTTGTATGTAACACTTTATCATGTACAGCACCATGGAATCCATGGTGCTCTATAAATAAATAATAATAATAATAATAATAATAATAATATGTAGCTGCCTCTCTTTTAAGAGACCAAAGGTAATTGGACAATTATCTCAAAACCTCTTTAATGAGATACATGGGCTATTATTTCCTTTCTAATCCATCATCAAATATGCAAGTAAAAGGTCTAGAGGTGATTCCTGTTGTGGCATTTACATTTGGAATCTCTTGCTGTTGAACCCACAGCAAGCGGTCAAAGAAGCTCTCAAATGAAAAGAAACAGACCATCATTAGGCTAAAAAAAAAGAGGAAATCCATCAGAGAGATGGCAGTAATGAGTGACCAAATTAACAGTTTGGTACATTCTGCAAAAGAAAAATGAAAGCTTGGGACTCAAAAAAGTGTAGACGTCCATGGAAGACAACAGTGGTGGATGACCACAGAATCCTTCCAATGGCGAAGAAAATACCTTTATACTATCCACCCAAGTCCAGAACACTTTCCAGGAAGTAGGTGTTTCATTATCTAAGTCTACCATAAGGAGTGCAAATACAGAGAGGGTTCACTACAAGGTGAAAACCATTAAACAGCTTTAAAAATAGAAAGGTCAGATCAGACTTTACCAAAAATCATCTTAAGAAATATGATGAGTTCAGGAAAAGCATCCTTTGGACAGGTGAAACTAAGATCAACCTGTACCAGAATGATGGGAAGAAGAAAGTATGGAGAATAGCTCATGATCCAAAGCAAACCATATCCTCTGTAAAACATGGTAGAGACAGTGAGATGGTGTGGGTATGCATGCCTTCCAGGGCGCTACTTTCTGCTCAGATTTAACCAATGCAGTAAGGTTGATTGGACGGCGCTTCACAGTACAGATGAACAATAACCCAAAACATACCACAAAAGCAATCCAGGAGGTTTTTTTAAGTAAAAGAAATGGAATATTTTCCAATGGCCGAGTCAATCACCAGATCTCAACCTCATTGAGCATGTATTTCACATGCTTAAGACAAAACGTAAGGCAGAAAGACCGACAAACAAGCAACAACTGAAGTCAGCTGCAGAAAATGCCTGGCAAAGCACCACAAAGGAGGAAATCCAGCGATAGGTGACGTCCATGGCTTTCAGACTTCAGGCAGTCACTGCCTGCAAACAATTCTCTACAAAGTATCAAAAATGAACATTTTATTTATGTTAAAGTAAATTTGTCTTATTACTTTTGGGCCCCTAAAATGAGGAGGCTTTTGTAGCCTTGAGATTGTTGATCCTTTTCAACAGTTTTGGTTCTCAAGTCCTCAAACAGTTCTCTTCTTCTCTTACTGTTCTCTTTGCTTAGTATGGCACACATAGACAAAAAAGTACATCAACCTCTCCCCTTTTTACGTGGTTTCAGTTGTGATTTATATATTTCCCACACATGTTACTTCACACAGGTGAATTTGAATGAGCATCTCGAGTTTCGGGTTTTGTGTGCAATAATGTCCAATTTGCCTTTTTTCTCTGTTTTTATGTGTTGTTCAAATACACACAAAGGAAATAAAAATATATATAAGCATAATATGTGTAACTGCAATAATTTTCTGGGTGCCAAACCTTTGGTCATGACTATACATTCACTCAGTGGCATAACTTGAAACTCATGGTCCCCGATGGGAAAGCTTCAATGGGGCCCCCAATTATTGCAAATCTTTAATAGCATTAGTCTTTTTCTAAAGGCCAAAGGAACTTTTGGAGCCCCTTAGGCTCCAGAGCCTATGTGCGATTGCAACCCCTGCACCTGTTGTAGTTACGCCCCTGTATACACTTATATATTATATTGTTTATTAAGTTACCGTATATACTCGCGTATAAGCCGAGTTTTTCAGCCCAAAAATTGGGCTGAAAAGTCCCCCCCTCGGCGTATACGCGAGTCATCGGTATACACAGCCCCCCCATCGGTATACAGCCCTCCCCCCCATCGGTATACAGGCCCCCCCCTTGGTGCCGCAAACCTGTAAAGGAATAGTCATTATACTTATCCCTGTCCTCGCCGCCGCCGCTGCCATCGCGCTCCTCGGGCTTCATCCGGCTTCTTCCGGCTTCCTCCTCCGGTGGGCGCAGGCAATGACGTCATTGTCTGCGTGCCGGAGGAGGAAGCCGGAAGAAGCCGGATGAAGCCGGAGGAGCACGGTGCAGAGCAGCGGCGGCGAGGAAAGGGATAAGTATAATGATTATTCCTTTACAGGTTTGCGGCACCAAGGGGGGGGCTGTATACCGACTGGGTCCTGTATATAACACCACTGGGGCCTGTATACCGATGGGGGGGGGCTGTATACCGACTGGGGCCTGTATATACCACCACTGGGGCCTGTATACCGATGGGGGGCTGTATACCGACTGGGGCCTGTATATACCACCACTGGGGCCTGTATACCGATGGGGGAGGCTGTATACCGACTGGGGCCTGTATATACCACCACTGGGGCCTGTATACCGATGGGGGGGGGCTGTATACCGACTGGGGCCTGTATATACCACCACTGGGGCCTGTATATACCACTACTGGGGCCTGTATATATCACCACTGGGGCCTGTATATACTGCTGGGGCCTGTATATACCACTGGGGAGGCTGCTGTATACTACCACTGGGGAGGCTGCTGTATACTCCCACTGGGGAGGCTGCTGTATACTACCACTGGGGAGGCTGCTGTATACTACCACTGGGGAGGCTGCTGTATACTACCACTGGGGGGGCCTGTATACCACACTGCTGGGGGCTGTATACCTGTGCTGGGGTCCACCCTCGGCTTATACACGAGTCAATAGGTTTTCCCAGGTTTTGGGGACAAAAGTAGGGGGTTCGGCTTATACACGGGTCGGCTTATACACGAGTATATACGGTATGTAAAATTAAGAGCTGCAATGTCAGAGCCCTTTTAGGTACTGGCCCGTTAACACACAATGACTAAAACATTATGTGGAAGAACGATCATTATTATGTGGAAGAATGATCATTAATTTGATCCATCTATCTTTGATCTTAACTTGATCCAGCATTAAGGACTGATCAGCCAAACCCGTGTTTTGTTTGTCTGTTGAGTGATGAGTGATGTATGTACACCAGCTGATATTCGGGAACGTGCATTGTTATCGCTTGTCGCTCCATCTATATGAGCATTATATATAGTGAAGTTTATATTTTGGGTACAACTAAATGAAAAGATTTTAATATCTAAAAATTTTTAGATGATGATCAGTTGAGCCATATGTTGATTTTGAAGCTATCTGTATTTGACACTTGGTTGTTTTTGTTCAGGCAGATGCAATGATCAAAATGAGAGAGTATATTAAGAAAAATAACCTGAAGGCAACTGAACTGTTTGGAAAAATATATGAGGAAAAAAGCGGGATGGTGACTTACGAAGACTTTGAACTCAACTTAATGGCAAGTTCCCTGTTCAGTGTCCCCAAGGCAGAAAATAATTGAAAGCCTCAAAGTGACAATACAAGCATCATATAAATTTTGCATGGAGCAGGTCTGGCAGGTGACAGGCTGAACCACTAGCCACTAGCTGTATTATACTGTTACATCGCACAGACTAGTGGGTAGTTATGCCTTATGGCCCCTATAATCTAATTAAGTCATCTTGTAAAGTATAATAAAAGTATTTGTGGGTCAGTTCCTATATATACCTCTATAAGAAAAGCTGCATGGTCCATTTTACTTCACTATATTTATATGCATATATATTTAAAGATGGAAGATTTGTTGCAAACATGTCTGCAACTGAAAATCATGCTATGAGGAAGCTACTTGAAATAGGTCTGCATGGTCTATGAATATGAAATGGATTGATGAGTTTGGTTTGTATAAACTTGAGAGTCCAGCACAGGGCATCCTGATGTCACCTCAATAGAATAACTTGGGGATTATATAAAGCCCTATTTGCAAGCCAGGCCCTCCTGTCCAGTCCAGTATCAGCTTCTGACTTTACATAGACTCTTCTGAATGAGCAGGTAAAAATTCTCACAGACAAAGTCCAAAATCATCTTGAAAGTCTTCCCAAAAGAGTGAAGCAGCAAAAAGGGGCTAACTATGAATCAAAACCCAAGTTTATGTACAGCACTTAGTAATGCCCACTCTCTACTACAGAAAGCCTTCAGCATCCCATCGGCAGTAGTGCCACATTTCTAGGCAACTGATAGGTACTAGTGATGTTGTTTCCATGAATGGTAACAATATGCCATTTGATCCCAGCAGGCTATGTTTAAAGTTCTACAGACCATTGCCTGAGTGGCAGCATGTCACATCTGTATTGTTCTTTCTCTGTTGTATGACCAGACCTTGCTGCTGCAGTAAATTAAGGCCTGGAGCAATCAAGGCCTGCTGTTGAAACCCTGCTATGTATACCACTCTTTTCCTGTGAGTCAACATACTGTTAATAAAGCGAAATCCATTCCATCCATCCACTGTTTTGAGGACCCTATTTCAATCTGTTCCTCGTGTCTTAACCCTTAGATACTTCACCTGCTACTTGTGATACTATGCCTGGTCCAGACTCTTAGCTATGCCTGATACATGGTTGCTGTTTCTGGTTCCACCCAAGACCTGTATTTGGTATCTCCTGATTTGTTTGTTTTTTGATTTTGTTTGTTCCTCAGTTCTGCTGCTATCACCTGGTTCTCACCCTGGCCTGTCTCCAGGGGTGAACCTAGCCTCTCTGCTCCCTGAGGCAAACTTTAAAACAGCGCCCCCCCCCAAACACAAGGACATCAGCACCATCACATGCACATGCAAGAATCACATAGAAGAATCCAGAATAAGGATCATTAATGGCAATGGCAGCTTATCACAAGCTACAGTCACACAATGGTGACTGCAGCCTTATAGCACAGGAGGCAGCACTGATTGCCACCTATTATGTATGGCATATACCTACAAAACTCTGGGTAGCTCCAATGTGATCACTGCCTGGCACTGACTAGTCAGACATGTCACCATGTGGCACCGTCCACACATACAACAATCTGCAGTCTGAGCATCAACAAGCCGCCACTGCACTAAGCTGGTAAAATGGCGCATCTTCCCCAACAGACCACACCTCCTCCTGAAACACTTAGCCAATCACAAGCGCCGCACACAGGGCTGTCCGGAGCTAATACCCTGTTTCCCTGAAAATAAGACACTGTCTTATATTAATTTTTGCCCCCAAAGAAGCGCAATGTCTTATTTTCAGGGGATGTCTTATCTCCATGAAGAATTCACATTTATTGATGAACAAAATAAAATGAACATTTATTACATACTATACAGTAATTGTCATCACAGACCAGCATAGCCAAACTGTGTCATCCATCATCCATCTGCAGCCTCCATCATCCCTCAATGTCCCCTGCAGCCTCCATCATCCATCTGCAGCACCCAACATCTCCCAATATCCCCCTGCAGCCCACATCATCCATCTGCAGCACCCATAATCCCCCAATGTGGGAGCAGGAAGGAGGACAAGTGCCGACCAACCGGCAGGAGAATTGATCTTTCATTATCCCCATAAAGTATGATGCCACCAAAAGTGAATTCCTCCACAGGACCCTCCACATGTACCATACGGTATCCCCCAACTACTCTGGCACAGTATGATCCCCAGCTGTGACCCTCTCACAGCCCTCCATATAGTATAATGGTCCCTAAACCTCTTCACACTGTATAATAGACCCCAACACAGCCCTCAAATAGCTCCCCATAAAGTATAAAGACTCTATCATAGCCCTGCAAGTATTATCCTGCCCCCCCCAGAGGCCACCAAATATTGTAATGACTTACATATAGTATAATTGGCTCCATATATTATACTACACTCACCCCCATAGCCCTCCATTTTCCATATATTATAATGCACCTCCATAGTCCTCCATATATTACAATGCACCCCATAAACCTACAAATATTATAAAGCACCGCCGTAGCCCTCCATATAATATAATGCACCATGCATAGTCCTCCAAATACTATAATGCATCCCCCATAGTCCTCCATATAGTATAATGCACCCCATAGCCCTCCATATAACATACAACACCCCCATGTACAATATA
Organism: Allobates femoralis; assembly: GCA_033576535.1. NCBI lineage: Eukaryota > Metazoa > Chordata > Amphibia > Anura > Aromobatidae > Allobates > Allobates femoralis. The sequence continues at coordinate 633,218,063 of JARQOC010000003.1, forward strand.
GCACCCCATATATAGCACCGCCCATATACAGCACAGGACCTCAATATACAGCACAGCTGCCCCATAAACATAACAGCACCCCCATAAACTGTACAGTACTCCCATATACAGCACAGAAGCCCAATATACAGTACAGCACCCCGATAAACAGCACAGTACCCCCATATACAGCACCCCCATATACAGCACAGCACCCAATATACAGCACCCTAGCCCCATGTACAGCAGTCCCACATACCGCAGAGCCCCCCCATATACAGCACCCCCACATACAGCAGAAACCCCCATATACAGCTCCCCGATATACAGCAGAGCCACCATATACAGCGAGTTCCCCATATACAGCACCCCAGCCCCATATACAGCAGAGCCCCCATATATAGTTCCACAGCCCCATATACAGCACCCCCACATACAGCAGAGCCCCCCATATACAGCACCCCCACATACAGCAGAGCCCCCCATATACAGCAGAGCCCCCCATATACAGTTCCTCCATATACAGCAGAGCCCCCCATATACAGTAGAGCCCCCCATATACAGCACCCCTGCCCCATATACAGCACCACTGCCCCATATACAGCACCCCTGCCCCATATACAGAACTCCCACATACAGCAGTGCCGAAACCGCAACTATACTGCACTTGCCGCACCTGCCGCAAGCCCTATAGACACTGCATGGGGCTTGCCGCAAGTGAACCGCAATTGCGGCCGTTATGCGGTAACCGTGGCAGTTGCAGTTTTTTTCACCGCAACTGCCACAATCAGCGATTACCGCTGATGTGAAAGGGGCCTAAGGCTGGTTTCACACCACAGTTTTTCCTGATCAGGTTCGATCAAGTTTGTGTGTCAAAACCAGGAGTCTCTCAAAAACTTAGAACAGGTGTCAATCTTTTAGTTATACGTTTTCTCTGCAAGTTCCTCTCCTGGTTTTGATACACAAAACCTGATCGAACCCGATCAGGGAAAAAACTGCAGTGTGAAATTAGCCTAAGATTATTATTATTATTATTAATAGGTATTTATATAGCGCTATTAGGATACATGGCGCTTTACAATTTAGAGGGTAGACAAAGAAATGTAGTCGAAGACGACCACAAACGGCGACAAACAATGACAGATCACAATTAGTCATAGGGTACAATAGGGCCAGGGATCCTGTCCGCGAGGGCTCACAGTCTAAAGGGGGTGGGGAGGGAGACAGTAGGAGGGGAGGAGGTGAGATGGTGCAGTGGATAGGGTCTCAGTGTGTGTTATAGGCTTGTAGGAAGAGGTGGGTCTTCAGGTTTTTCTTGAAGGTTCCCAGGGTCGGGGAGTGTCTGATGTGATGGGGGAGGGAGTTCCAGAGTCTGGCAGAAGCGCGAGAGAAGTCTTGTGTGCGATTGTGGGAGGTGGAGATGCGGGTGGTTGAGAGAAGGAGTTCTTGGGAGGAGCGCAAGTTGCGCGAAGGGAGGTAGCGGGAGACCAGGTCGGAGATGTAGGAGGGGACTGGTTATGTATGGCCTTATATGTCAGGGTTAGGGTTTTGAAGCGAGAACTCTGGGGACAGGGAGCCAGTGGAGGGCTCGGCAGAGAGGGGAGGCGGGGGAGTAGCGGGGAGATAGGTGGATGAGTCGGGCAGCAGAGTTGAGGATGGTGTGGAGAGGTGCAAGGGAGGGGGCAGGGAGGCCGGTGAACAGGAGATTGCAGTAGTCCAGGCGGGAGATGATGAGGGCATGGACGAGTGTCTTAGCCGTGTTGTTGTCAAGAAAGGAGCGGATGCAGGCAATGTTTTTTAGTTGGAGTCGGCAGGCGGTGGCGAGGGCTTGGATGTGGGGCTTGAAGGAGAGGGAGGAGTCGAGGATCACCCCGAGACATTTGGCATGGGGGACGGGTGAGAGGGTGCAGTCATTGACGGTGATGGATAGGTCAGGAAGGGGGGAGGGTTGTTAGGGGGAAAGACGATGAATTCTGTATTGTCCATGTTGAGTTTGAGGAAGCGGGTGGAAAAGAAGGATGCAATGGCGGATAGCCAGTGAGGAATTTTGGATAGAAGAGAGGAGATGTCGGGGCCAGACAGATAGAGCTGGGTGTCGTCAGCGTAGAGGTGGTAATGGAGGCCATGTGACTCGATGAAGTTGCCTAGACCGAGGGTGTAAATGGAGAAGAGTAGCGGTCCCAGGACTGAGCCTTGGGGGACACCTACAGAGAGGGGGTGGGGCGAGGAGGAGGTGTGGGAGTGTGTGACGCTGAAGGTCCTGTCCGTCAGGTAGGAGGAGATCCAGGAGAGGGCGAGGTCAGTAATGCCAAGAGATTCAAGGATTTGGAGTAAGAGGGAGTGGTCAACAGTGTCAAAGGCAACAGAGAGGTCGAGAAGGATGAGGACGGAGTAGTGTCGTTTGCTCTTGGCGATCAGAAGGTCATTAGTGACTTTGGTTAGGGCTGTTTCGGTGGAGTGGTGTGGTCGGAAGCTGGATTGTAGGCGATCAAAGAGGGCATGGGAAGAGAGGTGGGAGGACAGTTCGGAATAGACGTGTTGTTCGAGAAGTTTTGAGGCAAACGGGAGAAGAGATATGGGGCGATAGTTGGAGACTGTTGTAGGGTCGAGGGATGGTTTTTTAAGGATGGGCGTGATTAGGGCGTGCTTGAAGGGTGAGGGGAATGTACCGGATTTGAGTGATATGTTGAAGAGGTGTGTCAGGGCAGGGATGAGGACTGTGGTAAGGTTAGGGATGAGGTGGGAGGGGAGTGGGTCAAGGGCGCAGGTGGTGAGGTGGGATCGTGATAGAAGGGAGGAGAGGTGGTCCTCAGTCATGGGGGTGAAACTGCATTTGGGTGGGGGGGATGGGCTGGAGGTGGGATGGGGCGAGGAGAGTGTGGGCCGAAGCTTTGTCTGAGTTTGTCAATTTTGTCTTTGAAGAAGGTGGCGAAGTCGTCGGCGGAGATGAGGGTTGAGGGAGGAGGTGCAGGGGGGCGAAGTAAAGAGTTGAAGGTTTTGAAGAGTTGTTTGGGGTTGTGAGACAGGGCGGTAATTAGGGAGGAGAAGTAGGCTTGTTTTGCTGAGTCAAGGGCAGTCTTGAAGGTATTGAGGGAACGCTTGTAAAGGGAAAAGTGCTCTGCGGAGTGGGACTTCTTCCATTTCCGCTCAGCTGCCCTAGTCGTCCGTCGGAGTTTTTTGGTGAGGGTCGTGAGCCATGGTTGTCTTTGTAATCGTGTTGTATTAAATGTGAGCGGAGCAGCCTGGTCGAGGGCTGTGGTGAGAGTGGAATTGTAGAGGGAGACAGCTGAGTCAGCGTCATGAGAAGAGGCCAGGTCAGAGAGGGGGAGGAGGGATTCTGAGAGTGAATGGAAGTCTATGAGCTTAAGGTTTCTGCGGGGGTAGGGGAGTGTCCGGGGAGGGGGGAGCGTGGTAGGGGGGAAGAGGGACGAGAAGGTCAGTAAGTTGTGGTCAGAGTGGGTGAGGGTTGAGTGTGCGAGGTTGGAGAGGGAGCAGAGGCGGGTGAAGACTAGGTCAAGTGTGTGGCCACCAGTGTGCGTGGCGGAGGAGATCCATTGGGAGAGGCCAAAAGAGGAGGTGAGGGATAGGAGTCTGGAGGCAGCGGCTGTGGGGTTGTCGATGGGGATGTTGAAGTCACCCATGACAATGGTAGGGATGTCGGAGGAGAGGAGGTGGAGGAGCCAGGTTGTGAAGTGGTCAAAGAAGGTAGAGGAGGATCCGGGGGGGCGGTAGACAACGGCTAGTTGGAGGTTGCAGGGGGAGTAGATGCGGACGGAGTGTGCCTCGAAGGAGGGGAGGGGGGATGGAGTAAGAGGGGAGAAGGAGCAGTCGCTGGCCAGAAGTAGGCCAAAGCCACCGCCGCGGGTGTTGGTGGGGCGGGGAGTCTGGGAGAGTGTGAATCCCCCGTAGGAGAGGGCAGCCGGGGAGGTTGTGTCAGAGGGGGTAAGCCAGGTCTCCGGGATGCCGAGGAAGGAGAGTTTTCTGGAGATGAAGAGGTCGTGGATGAGTGTAAGTTTGTTACGGGCCGAGCAGGCGTTCCAGAGTGCGCCGGGTAGGAGGACACTAAGAGTGGCTGTATATACTGTACAATCTTAAAAAAGCTACTCATATAATTTACTCACCTTTAGTGATAGTATAATTGCCTTTATACATTAACTGATTTCAGTGTTCAATGTTCAGGAGCCTTCTCCCTGGCTGGTCCATATAACTTGTTTCGGCCAGCTTACATGTAGCCTTCTTCAGGTATGTCTCCTTCATTGGCTGTAAGCCATAATCATCAACATTAACAGAACCAAAAACATGAAATAGATCACTGTGTTTGTAATGACTCTATATATTATGTGTGTTTCACTTTATGTATTGAATTACCTAAGGGGATATGTAAAAAAGAAAGGGGACTTCAGACCGCATTCCCGCTCAAATAAATCAATGTATTCAGGTTACTTAGAATCCATATGGTGGTTTAAACCACCATCTGGATTCTAAGTAACCTGAATACATTCATTTATTGGGCGGGAATGTGAACTGAAGTCCCCTTTCTTTTCTACATATCCCCTGGATTACAACATGTGGGAGGACTGCTGCATATTTATAAATCTTTGATATCGTGGACATCTAATGCCGAAATAGTGGTTGTGATGGATCACAAGCAGTCCAGATGAGCCTGTACACTTTACTTTCTTCACTGTTGTTTTACAGATAAACACTATTGTGCGCCTTTTCCTTTCCAACTGTTTGGTCCTGTATTGGACTACTGAAATAAATGATCTTTTTAAGGTTATTCTAATTTATTGAGATGTACCTGTAGCACTGTAATTTCTAAACTACAAATTAAATTCGGGCAGATGGATGATAATATATATGCCATATTTCCTATCAATTTGAAAGATAAAATCATCATAAGAAACATGGCATTAACCCCATTACCCCTGGGGGATTTTCCACTTTTTTTCCCCTCCCCTTCTTGCAAGAGCTATAACATTTTTTTTTGTCAATATAGCCATATGAAGGCTTGTTTTTTCGCAGGATGAGTTGTACTTTTCATTGACACCATTCATTCTGCCATGTATTGTACTGGAAAACAGGAAACAAATTTCAAGTGCAGTAAAATTGCAAAATAAGTTCAATTCCACAATCTGTTTTTGTTTTGTTTTCATTCATCATATTTGATATATGGTAAAACTGACCTGGCAATATGATTCCCCAGGTCAGTATGAATATGCAGATACCAAACATGTATATATATATATTTTTATTCCAGAATTCACAGAAGGGTCGTGATGAAAGGCACAGGGTTCTTTATCAGACCTTCGGCTGTCATGACAACCCTGCCCTCTGTGATCTTGTGATGGGCATGCTGATGGGTGGGATAAATAAAGCGCTCTTTGTCTGGGTGGGATAAATGCCCCTGTCCATGATTGACAGGGGCATTTAATGGTTTAACAGCTGCAGGTGGATCTCGGATATGCTTCCAGAAGACTCTATTAGGAAACGAGCAGAATACAATAGAACTAGAAATGCCTCTGTACATTAGAACAGATTGGATTTTAATAAGAGATACAGTTGCTTGTTTTTAAAAGCAGATGTACAGAGTTGATCGTCACTCTTTATCAGGCGAAAACTGGGTCATGTAAGGCTGGCTTCACACCACGGTAAGGTCCAGTCCGAGGCTGTCCGGTGTAAACCAGACAGCCCTGAACCGGTTTTTGGCCACATAGTAGCTTATGGGGCTGGATGGAGCAGGATGGCAGCTCTCTGCCATCCGGTTTCATCTCTGTGGTGGAATCTGGGAGAATTTGGATTATTCTCACCGGACACAAATATGTTGCTTGCAACGTTTTTGTGTCCGGGTAGAAAAATCACCCCAAAAAACCAGATCCCGGATTTGCCTGGATTGTCCCGGATTCTCCCGGATCCGGGGCAATCCGGTTCTCCCTAACATGGGAGCCTATGGGCCGGATTGCCCCAGTCCGGGTGAATCCGGGAACCAGATACCGGTGGCTGCACTCTGCTGTTGTTTCAGGACCACGGCTAGCTCCGTGCTAGCCGCGATCTTGAAAAATCAGCAGCTGCAGCTGCAATTACAGCCATCCGGCTGCACACAGGACCGGAGGGCACATTTGGCCCTCTGGTTCTGAGTGCTGATCCGGTCCGGGACTGTCAGGTTCATGCCTGACAGCCCCGGACCGGACTGCAGCGTGGTGTGAAGCCAGCCTAAATGGTCTCTAACAATCTAGTAGATTATCAAGAACAGAAATCAGATGGAAGAAAGCATAACAGGCTACATGGGGTCTGTTTTTAGTCTGTAAACATGTAGACCCGTATGTCTGCATAGTAATTATTTTCTTTTCTATTACAGAAAACAGGGATTGCCATGTCGAGAGAAGAAATTCAGCAACTGATCAACTACCTGGACAAAGACAAGAGTGGCATGATTGATATCAGGTGCATGTAAATGTTGTCTAGCTGTTATAGTATTGGTAGTATTGGACTGTTATGGCATATAGATGCTATATCAGAATATGAATACTGTGGTAACTTGGACAATTGTATATTTCCATATTTAGTTTAATCAGATAACATGTTGGACACAGCTACATGAGCTAACCAGTTATATGGCTCACTACTGGAAAAATAAATACTGTAGGGTTTCTAATCCTTACATCAGCACATGTGAAGTTATCTAACCAAAATGTATTATGCTGGTAATACAAATGAATCACTGCGCATACCCATGAGCATGCACACTTACAATGGCTAAGAATTCATGCTTATTTTAAGGCTAGGAGCAAATGAGTGTATGGCAATCTGATGCTGTGAGCACTGGCTGCGATATGCTAATGACACTCAGCTCAAGCTCTGCTGCGAGCATGAGCCGAGTGTCATCTTCTCTGATCCAATCCTGCAGTTGGATCATAGGTGTGGAGGAAAGAGAGATTAATCTCCCTATCTCCTTGATTGCTGACCTCAGCATATATTGCACTGCACTCAGATGACATCTGAGTGCAGTCTGATGTTTCATTTGCACAGATAGACTTGTTTGGGTGCGAATGATCCGAGACTCGCTGACAATCACAGCATGCTGTGACTTTTTTCTCAGTCCAATTCTGCCTGAGGAAAAAAAAGGCAGATTGGCACTGCCCCATTGATTAACATTAGTCTGAATGTAATATGATTTTTTTATTAGATTGCCCTTGTCCGATTGTACTCATCGTGTGTCCTTGTCCTAATAGTGAGGCAGAAATAATAGACTGCTCGAAAACTCTAGCCTCTGCCAAATCCTCTGGCCGAGGTTTATCACCTAGGAAAAGAGTGGATCACACATGTTGAGTTTAAGCATGTCTGATCTTAGTTTTTTTATCTGATGGAATCAGCAGGCACTCTTAGGGCCACGTCACACGCATCAATTTACTGAACGATATCGCTTAAGCAACCTGCTTTTTCGATCACTTAAGCAATATCGTTTGTGCATTGCTACGTGTAATCAAACGATATTTCTTTACAAAATGGTTTGATTGTTTGATTGCAGATTTGTGAATATGTTCACAAATCTGTCATTGGTCGACCAACGATGAACGAGCTCCCAGCGCCTTGCAGCATATGCTGGGAGCTCGTATCCATGGTAAACATCGGGTTACTAAGCGCCGCGCGGCGCCCAGTAACCCGATGTATACCATGGTTACCAGCGTTCTCGCTGGTCCACATCGTTGGTGAGTCTGCCTGTGTGACGGCTCACCAACGATGTGAATGATATTGTTCGTTCGCGCGTGCATATCATTCAGTAAATTGATGCGTGTGACGTGGTCCTTAGGCTACTTTCACACACAGCTTTTTTTTTCGTTTTATGAGGATCTGTTTTTGGGGCCAAACTGCATCAAGAACAGATCCTCACAAAGCGTAGCATTCTCTGTGTGAATGTTGCTGCATTTTTCACTTGCACTTTACTCATCTCGCCACGCTCCCCCAGTGACCTCCGGTGATGTCCTGTCAACTCCGAAGGCCGCAGCGTCGCTGCCTCTAGGACCCTGCAGTCTACTTTATGACCTAGTGACATCGTTCGGTCACATGGTGCTGTCTAAGGCCCTCCCACAGGTCCTGTGGCGTTGGTATGAGGTGAGATCACCAGGGGAGCGCGGCGAGGTGAATAAATAGTGCAGACAAATAATGCCACAAAATTGACATGTGACTTCTTTTTCCGGATCTGCTTTTCAGCCCAAAAGCTGGACCGTAAACAAGTGCAGCGCGTGAATGCCAAATGCCAATGTACAGTATATGTCCAGCATTGCATTTGTAATGCACTGGAAATGTCTATCAATGTAAAACAATTATACAACATGGTGCAGAATATCCTTATTTACTATAATATATAGTCAAATCAAAATTATTCAACACCTATTGTAAATGAAATACGTTATCAACATTTACAAACTTTCTTTTGTTTGCAATAAACCAATTAAAGAAGGACAATTGAAATAGCACAACACAGCTAATATAACAAGAGGTTTCAAATTCTTTTGAAAAATGTTTAAAAAAGGGGAAACCACTGGTTGGCACCACAGCACAAAACAAGTGCAGGAGGTAGTTGTCAAATCACAGAAAAAAAGATTAAATACAATAATGCCTATTATGGTATGAATTGTAAAGGTGGTCTATAGAGTGCTAAGGTAGGAATGGGATATTAACAAAGGTTTATATAATAAAACAGACCTTTATTGATCCTCAATACACCACAACGTGTTTCAACAGATAACCTGCCTTCATCAGGTAGTACCACCTGATAAATACAGGTTATTTGTTAAAACGCATTGTGGTGTATTGAGGATCAATAAAGGTCTGTATTATTATATAAACCTTTGTTAATATCCCATGCCTACCTTAGCTCTCCATAGACCACCTTTACAATTCATCACATATCTCTATTCCCCATGAGGGACAAGCGGCAGGAGCAGCTGGATAATATAATCTAAACAGAGAGAAAGGACCTTGCATTGCCTAGTAACTGGATGCCCGCTTGGGGAACTGCAGTGACGAAGTTTCTGTTTCCTGGTCACGTGACAGCATCCGGAGAAGCAGGGAATCTGGCTGCGGTGAGATTATATCACAACACAGAGCAACAAAAGGTCTGCTCCCCCTACCAACGCATTAACTGGGGTTGTGCAGAGGTGCACAACCCCATTAGATGAGTGGCCATAGGCCCCTTTTATCCTACACACATACCGGTATAACAGTACTTCACATGCGCATCCTGTCTTTACTTTCTTTGAATAATGCTTATTAAGCACAAATTATAGGGTGAGATAGTATATGTCTACAGTGGCATGTAAAAGTTTGGGCACCCTTGGTCAAACTTATTATTATTCTGAACAGCTAAGCAGGTTAAAAATGTGATGATCTCTAAAATGCATAATCTTAAAGGGATCCTGTCACCCCCAAAACACCTGTAAACCTATTAAAACCTGTCCCTAGAGTATATTAACACTATCCCTACACTCTTTTTACCTCCTAAATGCAGTAAGTGACATTGAATAAAAACGTTTTATAAGTACCTGATTACTTATGATAATGAGTGACTATGCTATTCATAGTCACTCATCCAGGCTGCCCCTCTGCTTCATATCACGCCTGAATAGGCGTGATCTACAGCCCACATTCAAATTGCCGCCTCCCTGCTGTGCCCTGTCTCGTCCGAGGCTGCAGTGTGGCTGGTGACGCGATCCGCGTCATTCCCGGCGCCTGGTGACGTATTTAGACCGGCGCCGCGCTGTCAGCTTCAAATGCGCACTGCGCATGCCCAATGCGCATGCGCAGTGCGCATTTTGAAGCTGACAGCGCGGCGCCGGTCTAAATACGTCACCAGGCGCCGGGAATGACGCGGATCGCGTCACCAGCCACACTGCAGCCTCAGACGAGACAGGGCACAGCAGGGAGGCGGCAATTTGAATGTGGGCTGTAGATCACGCCTATTCAGGCGTGATATGAAGCAGAGGGGCAGTCTTGATGAGTGACTATGAATAGATAGTCACTCATTATCATCAGTAATCAGGTACTTATAAAACGTTTTTATTCAATGTCACTTATGGTGGGTTTACACGCCACGATATCGTTTCGATATCGCAACTCAATGGCGCGGGAGCGCGCAATTAGTGCACGTTTCACCCGCATCGCATTGACTGTTTAGACGCTGCGATATCGTAATACAACGTCCGTGCGATGTCTCCGCCTCCCAATCCAGGATCGCATAGTTAACATGGGAGTGAATGGGTGACGTATCAAATCGCATCGTAATTGGGTGTTTACACAGCACGATCTGGCTTCAATCGCTATGCAATATCGGGGCATTGAATAGCACGCTCATTCGATCCCCGATATCGCATTGACATCGTTCCTGCATCGCATTGGACGTTCACACCATACAACGCAGGCACGATATCGGGTCCAACGATTGAACCACGTGACTTTTGATTGAAATTGTACTGCGATATCGCGACGTGTAAACCCGCCATCACTGCATTTAGGAGGTAAAAAGAGTGTAGGGATAGTGTTAATATGCTCTAGGGACAGGTTTTAATAGGTTTACAGGTGTTTTGGGGGTGACAGGATCCCTTTAAAGATGACACATTTACATTTCTATTTTAGGCAAAAAAGTACCGTATATACTCGCGTATAAGCCGACCCGTGTATAAGCCGACCCCCCTACTTTTGTCCTCAAAACCTTGAAAAACCTATTGACTCGTGTATAAGCCGAGTCCCGAGTACAGAATACAGGACTCAGATTGTAAACTCGCTTAGAATCGCTCAGACTAGCTCAGAATCGCTCAGAAATGCTCAGAATCGCTAAGACTCGCTCTCAGAATCGCTATGACTCACTCAGAATCGCTATGACTCACTCAGAATCGCTCGGAATTGCTCAGAATCGCTAAGACCCTGTCGGAATAGCTCAGACTCGCTCGGAATCGCTAAGACCCTGTCGGAATAGCTCAGACTCGCTCGGAATCGCTAAGACCCTCTCGGAATAGCTCAGACTCGCTACTGACAGCAAGTATCCGAGGTCCCTAATACAGTGACTCGCGTATAAGCCGAGGGGGTGACTTTTCAGCCCGATTTTTGGGCTGAAAAACTCGGCTTATACGCGAGTATATACGGTATTTTAATCTTTTACATTTTAAAATTAATAAAAACGGAAAATGGGCCAATGCAAAAATTTGGGTACTCTGCATGGTTTGTAAGTAGTAACATCTCCTTTTGCAAGTATCACAGCTTGTAAACTCTTATTGTAGCCAGCCAAGAGACTTTCAATTCTTGCTTGAGGGATTTTCATTCATTCTTTTTGAAAAAGCTTCCAGTTCTGTGAGATTCCTGGGTCATCTTGCATGCACTGCTGTTTTGAGGTCTAGGCACAGATTTTCAGTGATGTTCAGATCTGGGGACTTACCAATAGATAGATCAGCTGCACACCACATTATTTCTTTAAAGGGAATGCCAAAATGGCTGTGTGAATTTATTGCATTATATAATAAGAAACAAAGAAATATTTATACAGCCACTGAAAGCTGGCCCTGGTCTAAAAGATAAATGTGAAAGCATTAGTTGATGTCATAGCCATGAAATCATAAGCCCAGTAACTGTTTACAGAGTTCTTTCACTAATACTGGGTCCTATTCTCACCCTCAATGTCTGCAACCTGGAAATGTGAATGGGAAAATGCCCTGTGCAGTTAAAATCATGGTCTTAAAGGGAATGTGTCAAGACTATGTTAAAACCCTGCTTTTAAAGGGAGTGTGTAACACCTGTGTGAATGTTCTCACATTAGTCACTGGGCGGGTGCAGCTCCAAATATAATAACTAAATATATGTCAGTATGGGCGCACACCTCTTTTAGTGGGTGCTAGCTTCAAAAAATATGTAAACACTTACCAATAGATAGATCAGCTGCACACCACATTATTTCTTTAAAGGGAATGCCAAAATGGCTGTGTGAATTTATTGCATTATATAATAAGAAACAAAGAAATATTTATACAGCTACTGAAAGCTGGCCCTGGTCTAAAAGATAAATGTGAAAGCATTATTAGATGTCATAGCCATGAAATCATAAGCCCAGTAACTGTTTACAGAGTTCTTTCACTAATACTGGGTCCTATTCTCACCCTCAATGTCTGCAACCTGGAAATGTGAATGGGAAAATGCCCTGTGCAGTTAAAATCATGGTCTTAAAGGGAATGTGTCAAGACTATGTTAAAACCCTGCTTTTAAAGGGAGTGTGTAACACCTGTGTGAATGTTCTCACATTAGTCACTAGCACCCACTAAAAGAGGTGTGCGCCCATACTGACATATATTTAGTTATTATATTTGGAGCTGCACCCCGCCCAGTGACTAATGTGAGAACATTCACACAAGTGTTACACACTCCCTTTAAAAGCAGGGTTTTAACATAGTCTTGACACATTCCCTTTAAGACCATGATTTTAACTGCACAGGGCATTTTTCCATTCACATTTCCAGGTTGCAGACATTGAGGGTGAGAATAGGACCCAGTATTAGTGAAAGAACTCTGTAAACAGTTACTGGGCTTATGATTTCATGGCTATGACATCAACTAATGTTTTCACATTTATCTTTTAGACCAGGGCCAGCTTTCAGTGGCTGTATAAATATTTCTTTGTTTCTTATTATATAATGCAATAAATTCACACAGCCATTTTGGCATTCCCTTTAAAGAAATAATGTGGTGTGCAGCTGATCTATCTATTGGTAAGTGTTTACATATTTTTTGAAGCTAGCACCCACTAAAAGAGGTGTGCGCCTATACAGATCTGGGGACTGTGAGGCCCATTGTAAAACCTTCAGTTTGCACCTTTTGAGGTAGTCTATTGTGGATTTTGATGTGTATTTATGATCAGTATCCATTTGTGGAAGTTATCCTCTTTTCAACTTCAGCTTTTTTACAGGTGATATTATGTTTCTATCAAAAATTTGTTGAAATTTCATTGAATTCATTCTTTCTTCTACCCAGTAAATGTTCCCCATGCCACTGGCTGCAACACAACCCCAAAGCATGATTGATCCACCCCCATGCTTTATAGTTGGCGAGATGTTCTTTTAATCATTGTGTCAAAGCGTTCTACATCAGTTTTATCTGCCACAGGACTTGTTTCCCAAATGCATCAGGCTTGTTGATATGTTCTTTTGCATACTTTTGATTCTGAATTTTATGGTGAAGATGCAGGAGAGGTTTTGTTCTGATGACTCTTCTATGGAGGCCATATTTGTGCAGGTGTCTCCCAACAGTAACACAATGTACCACAACTGGTTAATCTTCCTGAAGGTCTTTTGCAGTCAGGTGGGGATTCTGATTTGCCTCTCTAACAATCCTACCAGCAGCTCTCACAGAAATTTTGCCTGGTCTTCCAGACCTTATCTTCACCTCCACTGTTCCGATTAACTTCCATTTCTTAATTACATTTCAAAGAGCAAATTGAAAATGCTTTGCTGTCTTTATAGCTGTCTCCTGCTTTGTGGGCCTCCACTATATTCATTTTCAGAGTACTAGGCAGCTGAAGAGCCCTTGGCTGCTGTTTTTTGACACAAGGCTAGAGGAAGCTGTTGTTTGTTTTGTTTTTTTTTAAATCTGTGAAATTTGCATCACCTGGATTTCCTAATGAAAATAGTGAACAAGCCATAACACTAACAGGCTAATTGAGGTCTAATGGCGGGTTTACACGCCGCGATATCGGCGTCCAACTCCGATCCAACTCCGACAAAAAGTCACGTGGTTCACGAGTTGGACCCGATATCGCTCGCGCATTGTACGGTTTGAACGTACAACGCGATCCTGGAACGATGCCAAAACGATATCGGGGTTGAATGAGCGTGCTATTCAACTGCCCGATATCGCATGGCCGTTGTAGCCGGATCGTTGCGTGTAAACATCTAACTACAATGTGTACTCGCAACTCACCCATTAACTCCCATGTTAAATGGTCGTTACTGGGTTGGTGGGCGTACACATCGTAGTGACGTTGTTTCCCGATATCGCAGCGTGTAAACCGCTGATGCGATATTGGGAAAAGTGTCAAAAAATGCGCGGTCCCGTGCCGTTGTATACCGATATCGTCCCGATATCGGGCCGTGTAAACCCACCATTAAGGCCACTTCACACACACAGATATCTGAGTCCAATATCTGAACAGATCTCTGGTTGCAGTGAAATCATTGATACATTGCTCCATGTTGTATACAGCCACAAAATGGAACAATATGTCCATGATTTCACTGCAACCAGAGATCTGTTCAGATATTGGACTCAGGTATCTGTGTGTGTGAAGTGGCCTTGAAACTTTGATTAAAGTTATTTAAACACACAAATCTCTAAGGGTGCCAAAACTTTTTAATTGGTCCATTTTCCATTTCATAATGTTTAAAATGTAAAAGATTTATTTTTTTTTTGTTTACAAAGGAAATGTGTCTTCTTTAACTTAATGCCTTTTAGAGATCATTTCATCTTCAACTTAACTGTTCACAACAACAGTAATTTTGACCAGGTCAGGTCATAAAATTAAGTCTATTAACATTCATGAACACTATAAAGATATTACCATAAAGAATCATTACATCTTTGTTCACATCCATACCTATCTCTATGTTGATAGTGATGTTATAGTGTATACCTCGGTAGATATGCTATCTCATCCTTTAAATTATATTTAATAAACATTATTGTGTTTATTAAATTGTTTTTTTTGTGATTTGTCAATTACCTCTTGCCACACAGGTGTTTTTGTGCATTGGTGCTACCTAGTGGTTACCCATTTTTGAAACAGTTTTTGTGTACTGGATTAAAGTGAACCTGTCATGTGAAAAAAAATGCTATTAATCTGTAGATATGGGGTAAATGTGCACTTGCACATTAAACCCAACTGCCAGGAGAAAATTAACTTTAATCCTCCAGGCAGTGTTCCGATTTTAGTCATGGGGTCGGCACCAGTGTGGGTTGAGTCACCGCTCTGTGTATGGAGAGCGGTGGGTGTAACCCCACTTCCTGCACTGACTGACAGAAGCTCTGCATTAGAGGAAACTGTCAGTCACTGCGGAGGGAGCTGTTACAGCCATCGCTTTCCATAGACATAGCGATGATTAAACCCACGCCAGCAACGCCAACATGACTCTTACTGAAACGCTGTCAGGAGGATTAAAGTACATTTCTTTCTAGCAGCAGGGTTGAAGCGCACTTGCGTGAAACGAGCCATTGTCTGACCTGTGTTGCTCACTTGTCCTATGTCAAGCTTCTCCCCACACTTCCTGTCTGTACGTTATATGGACTTTTGATATGTCTTAAGTAAAGTTGGATTTACTTTGGAATATGAGTGCTGCAAGATTCCTTTGCTATGAAGATAACTCTATATTTGCAGGTTAATACCGTAGCATTTTTTTCACGTGACAGGTTCCCATTAAATTATCCTCAAGATATGGTTCTTTTGGTACAAAAATTTTTGTTGTAGCATTCTATATTTTTTGTACTAAACCCAGTGCATAGGATCCATGTATCCACATTTCGGCACAATAATCTTTTAATACTTATATACAGTACTCACAAAAAGTTAGGGATAATTCGCTTTCTGGTGAAATTTCAAGATGAACCTAAAATACCCTCTAACCTTTTCAGGTGAACTTAACACTTTTCAATACACATGTCCAATGTTCACTGTTTCAGTACTTTTTGCACAACTTGTTGTTCTCTAACAAGGAGCCTAATGGCAAAATTCACAAAAGATCCATAAATCGTACAATACATTTTGTGCTTCAATTTGAATTGGTATTTTAACAGTCCTCCTCATCATGCTGTTCATATTTTGACATCATTAGACCAAGATGACTCCTAACAATTGATCAAGAGGTACATCACAATTGCTGTGCTTCAAGCAGGATGTTCTCAGACGGAAGTGGCCACTGAGCTTAGATTGTCACAGAGAGTCATTAGCAGGTTGCAACAGAGATACAGAGGAACTGGAAAAGTCAGAGAAAGGCATAGAAGTGGATGCCCTCAGGCCACATCCCACACTGATTCATTGTGAACAGTGCCCTGCGGTACTGGACGATGAATACCACACAGCGACAGGCACGTAGAAGGGAGATGGAAGGCACCCGATTGTCACGTCAGACCAATTGAAACCATTTATGTCACCATGGTCTGCATGCTAGACGATCTGCAATGGTATCTGAATACATCACCATGTGGCCAGGTAACATGTACACTGGATTAGGGACCAGTGGACCTCAGTGCTGTTCACTGATGAACATTGATTCATGCTAATCATAAATAATGGCCACCAACAATGTTGGAGACATCAAGCAGAGAGCTATGCATCAGCCACTGTTGTGACTGGATGAGGCTATAGTGTGGGTAGGTGTGTTTAGTCAATACAGAACTGCCCTACACTTTGTGAATAGTACTATGATAAGCCGCTACTACTTGAATAACATCATTAATCCAGTCATTGTGCTTCTGCATTAACAACACAGACCTAATTCTTCTTCATTTTCAACAATGTTCCAGCTTATTGAGGTCGCATCATGAGGGAACGACTGCCCGAGACTAGGGTTCCTCAAATTGAGGGGCCTGCACTTTCTCCAGACCTGAATCCCATAGAAAACTGTGGCATTTGCTGAGTTGCCATGTACAGGCTTGATACTGTTCCCCAGAACCTCAATGACCTGAGGTCCCCCTTCAAGAAGAGTGGGATGCCATGCCTCAGCAGACAATAACTTGACTTATTAGCAGCAAGAGGCGATATTGTTAAGCTGTATTTGTTGCTCAGTCACATGACAATGACACTTTTTTGTTGAAATATACTAAACACTGTTGTTGGCTTTTGTTTCAATAAATAGTTTGAGATGAGGAAATCATAATTGCATGCTTCTACTTAAATACCCTACTTTCATGATAAAATATCATTGTAGTGTGAATATTTTATGTTTCCCATTAATTTCAACAGAAAGCCAAATATCTCTATTTTTTTGTGAGTAGGGATGGGCCCGTGACTGTCTGCATTTTTGTGATGTCTAATAATTAGTAGATTCTTTTTCAAATGGACAATCTATTACACAGTTTTCTCATTATGGTCTATTTTATTGTTGTTATAAAATGGCTTTTGTTTCCTTACAGTGTGTTTTACGACGCCCTGACTGCTGGATGTGTACAGCTATAAAGTTAATGTATTCTTTAGTACTTCCATGTATATGACCGTTATTTTTTTTGTTTGGAAATTTAGTTTCTATAGGGTGCCATATATAATTTTAAAACTCTTCTTTAACATTGGAGGCTTAGTCTTTAGATAGGACATCAATTTTAGTTAATGTGGGTATGACACACCGCTAAATGGTGTAGGTGCACTCCTGCAAGCCCTATGTTCCCGAGTGGAAACAATAACGTTATTGGCATCAATATTGGATCAGTGTAGGTCTGACTGAAGCTATTGTTTGAAGAGGAATGCCACCCTCAATGTCCCCTTGATTGTTAAAGGGATCCTGTCACCCCCAAAACACCTTTAAAGCTATTAAAACCTGTCCCTACAGCATATTAACACTTTCCCTACACTATTTTTAGCTCCTAAATGCAGTAAATGATATTGCATAAAAACGTTTTATAAGTACCTGATTAGTGATGATAATGAGTGACTATGCTATTCATAGTCACTCATCAAGACTGCCCCTCTGCTTCATAGCACGCCTGAATAGGCGTGATCTACATCCAGGATTCAAAATCGCGCGTCCCTTCTGTGCCCTGTGTTCGTAGGAGGCTGCAGTGTGGCTTGTGACGCGATCCGCGTCATTCCCGGCGCCCTGTGACGTATTTACAGCGGCGCCGCGCTGTTAGCTTCAAAATGTGCACTGCGCAGGCGTGCTATGAAGCAGAGGGGCAGTCTTGATGAGTGACTATGAATAGCATAGTCACTCATTATCATCACTAATCAGGTACTTATAAAACGTTTTTATGCAATATCATTTACTGCATTTAGGAGCTAAAAATAGTGTAGGGAAAGTGTTAATATGCTGTAGGGACAGGTTTTAATAGCTTTAAAGGTGTTTTGGGGGTGACAGGATCCCTTTAAGACTCATCGATTGTGCACATACCATACTATTCATTGACGCTGTGCTTGGTCCTTCTCAAACACTGACAATAAAGGTATTGCTTGTCAGTTACAGTATGAGAACATAAAACACATATTCCCTGCCTAACAGTCCCATAACCATATTGGACACACAAACAGATCTTAAGAAAAAGTGCAAATAAACCTTTTGGCTAGTCAATGGGATATTAGTTTCCCCAGATTATTCGGCCCACTTAGTATGATAATATGCCTTTCAAGAGCTGGCATCATCATCAGGTCCCTACATATCTTGCGCATGCGAGTGGCTTTGTTCACTCACATCATTGAGCCTCTGAAGCCGGGTGTATGTATGTTCCAGCGTCAGAGAAGCTCACTGCGAATGACCAGAAGTGCAGAAGATGGCTCTCATACACAAACGTTCTGAACAACAGCCGCATACACCTGGCTTCAGAGCCCCAGTAATGTGAGTGAATAAAGCCGTACGCATGCATGAGATTTGTAGAGCACTGGCTATGACATAGGCTCTTGTAAATCATCTTATCACACCCACAGGTGCATGATAACATGCTAAGTGGTCCAACTAGTCTTTTGACCTAACATCCCATCAACTAGTGAAAGGATTAATTTGCATATAATAAATAGACTTTAGAACACTTTTTCTAAAGATCAGTTTTTGTGTCCAATGTAGTAAAGGGACTGATAGGCGGAGATTTAGATAGGTAGACACAACTGTTGCTGGCTTTGTGAACACGGGAGTATGGAGCGGCTTCATGGCCTAGTTCTTTTAAACATTTGGAGATTTTGAAAAGCTGAAGCTAATTAAAAATGATCAAAAGACTGACAGTATGAAAGATTATTTTTTTGTATAGAAATTAATAGGAAGAGTCTCTGAAGCGGAGTCTGAGTGATTTTTCGGGCGCCATACTCTGTGTGCACAAACAATAAAGGGGGCTCATAGCTTGCATGACAGCACTCCTACCAATCCCTTCATTGAATAGAGCAGTGAATTAAGCTCCAGTAATATAAAATAAATGACCTGTCTTAAGAATAGGGCATAAATTAAAAACAAAATGACACGTTGTTGATAATTAATCTTTCCATGCAGTCAAGTTGCCAATTCCAAGAATGATTTTGCTCAAAGTACATTTCTGGAGGAAAAGTGGATCCCTATCATTGCCACTTGCCAATAGGAGATACAGAATCAACCAAAAGTGTGCTAGTCATTATAAGCAGAACTAAAAGGCCATGTTCCCAAGCAACTTAAAGGCTGTTTTTTTCTGCTGCATTTTTTTTTAGTGCAGAAAATCTACTGCATTTGACTGTCCAAGGAAAGTGAATAAGATTTCATGAAATCCCCTTCACTCTATGCATATAAGGACACTGTGAAATTGTGTGTTTATTGGCTTCTTTTGAAAACTTGAAAGTAAAAAACTCAGTTGTATTTATATGTGCAGAATCAAAGCTTTTCTGTGCTTGGAAAAATGAATTAAAACCCTGCTTCTAGTCTGCGCCAAAACTGGTAAAGGGTAAAAAGAAAATATGCATAAAAAACAGCAGAAAAACACAGCACTTACGCTACATGTATACACGGCTTCAGAAAATGCAATGTTTGTCCAGTTTCCACACCCTTTCATTACAGATCAAATATAAAGCCAAAATATTTTGTCCAATAAGACTTTCAATGTATACTCTGTTTCTGTGCTAGATTTTACACAACTGTGTTCATTATTGTTAATATGGTAAATACCATTAAAATTTATTTTACATTACTCTTGGAGAAATTGTGAATTATTTACTTATCTCCTATGTGTGTATATATTTTATATTGCAGCACTCATCATAAATGGGTACACCCCAATAGATTTGTCAGAAAACCTTCAGTTTCCTTTCAGAATGAACATTTTCTTTGGTGTACCATACGATAAAATATTTGCACAAATGTTGGCCATTAATTGCAAATAAGATTTGTTATTTTGCATGCACAAAAACATAATTATCCTAACTAGTTGCAAAAATGAGTACATACCAATGAAAATCTTATGGTGGGTTTACACGTCCCGATATCGGGACGATATCGCATACAACGCCGCGGGAGCGCGCATTTCGGGAGCGCTTTTCCCGATATCGCATCGCCGGTTTACACGCTGCGATATCGGGAAACAACGTCCCTCCGATGTCTACGCCCACCAACCCAGGAACGACCATTTAACATGGGAGTGAATGGGTGACGTGAGCGTAGACATCGGAGTTGGGCTGTCACACGCAGCGATGCTGGTACAACGGCCTTGCGATATCGGCGAGTTGAATAGCTTTGCTATTCAACTCCGATATCGTTTTGGCATCGTTCCAGCATCGCGTTGTACTGTCAAACAGTACAACGCGCACCCGATATCGGCTCCAACTCGCGACCCACGTGACTTTTTGTCGGAGTTGGGTCGGAGTTGGACGCCGATATCAGGACGTGTAAACCCACCATTAGGATCAAGGCTCAAGTTTAGACTACAAAATTCTAACTAACAAGACTTTAAAGAGAGCCTGTCACCCCCCTGGTGCTTTCAAAAGTGAAAGCACCACTGAATGCAGCCTGTATGCTGCATTCAGGGAAGCTGTGTACTAAGGCTTAGCCCCCCTGTAACCCCCCAAAAAAACACTTTGCAAACTTTACAGTTAAGAGGTCCTGCTGGCACAGTCCTCCCGCCTCCTCCTTGTGTGTTCTGCCCCCTCCATGAGTCTGCCGCCGCCTCCTCTTGTACTGGCTCTGCCCTCCTCTTCTGCTCCTGCTCCTTGTGACGTCACGCAGGTGCACAGCGCTTTGGTGAACGGGACCCGGCGGTTGTATGCAGCATAAGCATTAGCAGGGCGACCTCTGGTGTGACGTCACATACATGTGACTTACAGCCAACGGGCCCCCCTCACCCAAGCTCTGTGTGCCTGTGTGACGTCACAAGGAGCAGGAGCAGAAGAGGAGGGAAGACCCAGAACAAGAGGAGGCAGCGGCAGACACATAGAGGGGGCGGAATACACAATGAGGAGGCAGGGAGGACTGTGCCATCAGCGAGGACCTCTTAATCAGACCTGACCCACAGGACCTCTTAACTGTAAAGTTTGCAAAGTGTTTTTTTTAGGGGTACAGGGAGGCTAGAGCCTTAGTACACAGCTTCCCTAAATG
Organism: Allobates femoralis; assembly: GCA_033576535.1. NCBI lineage: Eukaryota > Metazoa > Chordata > Amphibia > Anura > Aromobatidae > Allobates > Allobates femoralis. The sequence continues at coordinate 633,239,320 of JARQOC010000003.1, forward strand.
CAGCATACACGCTGCATTCAGTGGTGATTTCACTTTTGAAAGCACTAGGACAGTGATGGCGAACCTTTCAGAGGCCGAGTGCCCAAACTGCAACCCAACACCTAATTATTTATGGCGAAGTGCCAACATGATAATTTAACCTAAGTTACAGCAGTGGTAATCACAAGCGCTGCACAGGGGGAAGAGCTAGCAGATGCCAACTCTCTTCCCTGTACAGGGCATATACCGTAATTAGACAACACCACAGTTTATGTATCCAATCCATTTTAACCATACTAATTTTTTGTGCATATACACATACTAAGGGGATTGGAATAATCATAGACATCTAATCAAAAATGACCGATCGCAAAATCAATAATTTACACAATTTTCCCAAAGGGAAAAAAAACACGATCATACGGTCAATATATATGAAAGTGCGAATTTTATTAAATAAACAATGTGCGGTACAAGGGGTGGGAGTAAGGTTAGAAAAACCAGCATTGATATACGGTATATCTCTCTAGAGTCAATAGTATATGTATATTCATGTATCTTAAAATGTACATATAAATAACTCTACTTTATAGTTTCAATACACATATACAAAATATTGGTAAGAGAACAATTATATTACAATTTATATGCTCCAGTATTCATATACACTGCCATTAAATATATATTGCACAAGCCCAGTACAAAATCATTAGAGCTATACTATAGAAAATATTTTTATTATAAATCATATCAATTTAAGAAGGGGATTTGTAGGAGTTTATCATTATACACATCGTATAGGCCTCTATCCTGCACATTTTATAATATAGATATACTATTAAAATGTTAGACCATCCTACCTATGCATAGCCGATCATTAGTAACCTCTATGTTACCACATGCTGTTTAGTGGCATACAGGGCATGTAGTCCTGAAACCCTGATGATCAATTCAATGATTTTTACAATTAATTGATTTTAAACTTACCTTTGCAGTCTTCAGCAATGGTCATCCAACTCATGTGTTCTGAACATTGAAGCTGAGCTGCGGCCAGTGCCCTTTCTAGGAACAGCAGGTGGATTGAAATGTATGAAAAAAATGCTAAATATTATACAGATAGGAGATAGATTTTATCATGGAATGCAAGCAGATTTCATACTGAAATCCTGGTCCCTATCTTGTAGTAATATCTCCATCCTGACCCTCTCCTTGTAACTATGTGCTCCATCCTGACCCTCTCCTTGTAGTTATGTGCTCCATCCTGACCCTCTCCTTGTAGTTATGTGCTCCATCCTGACTCTCTCCTTGTAGTTATGTGCTCCATTCTGACCCTCTCCTTGTATTAATGTGCTCCATCCTGACCCTCTCCTTGTAGTTAATGTGCTCCATCCTGACCCTCTCCTAGTTATGTGCCCCCCTCCTTACAGTAATGCCACCATCATGCCCTCTCCTTACAATAATGCCACCATCATACCCCCTCCTTACAGTAATGCCACCATCATGCCCCCCTCCTTACAATAATGCCACCATCATGCCCCCTCCTTACAATAATGCCACCATCATGCCCCCTCCTTTCAGTAATGCCACCATCATCCCCCTCCTTTCAGTAATGCCACTATTGTCCCCCTCCTTTCAGTAATGCCACCATCATGCCCCCTCCTTACTGTAATGTCACCGTCGACCCCCTCCTTACAGTAAAGCCACCATCGTCCCCCTCCTTTCAGAAATGCCACAATCGTCCCCCTCCTTTCCATTATGCCACCATCGTCCCCCTCCATTTTAGTAGTGCCCCCATTGTCCCCCTCCTTTCAGTAATACCACCATCATGCTCCCTCCTTACAGTAATGTCACCATCATCCCCCTCCTTACAGTAATGTCACCATCGTCCCCCTCTTTTCAGTAATGCCACCATCGTCGTCCCCCTCCTTTCAGTAATGCCACCATCGTCCCCCTCCTTTCAGTAATGCCACCCTTGTCCCCCTCCTTTCAGTAATTCCACCTTCGTCCCCCTCCTTTCAGGTATGCCACCATCGTCCCCCTCCATTTTAGTAATGCCCCCATTGTCCCCCTCCTTTCAGTAATGCCACCATTGTCCCCCTCCTTTCAGTAACACCACCATCATGCCCCCTCCTTACAGTAATGTCACCATCATCCCCCTCCTTACAGTAATGTCACCATCATCCCCCCCTCCTTATGGTGGGTTTACACACACCAATTTATCTGTTCAATATCTGAACAGATCTCTGGTTGCAGTGAAATCATGGACACATTGCTCCATGTTGTACACAGCCACAAAATGGAACTATGTGTCCATGATTTCACTGCAACCAGAGATCTGTTCAGATATTGAACAGATAAATTGGTGTGTGTAAACCCACCATTACAGTGGTGCCACCATCGTCCCCCCTCCTTTCAGTAATGCCACCATCATGCTTGCTAGTTATAGCTTAAAATAAAAAAAAAATCATACTCACCTAGTACTCCCGCCTCCATCGCTACTCCTGTCCCCGCATCTTCAGTCCCGTCATCACATGACTCCGAGCGCGTCACATGACCGCGGTCATGTGACACTGCGGTCACGTGATGCCGGCTGGGTGGAGCTTTGAGAGTGTTAGTGTCGGAGATGAGGAGGAAGAAGGAGAAGCCTCCAATCCAACACTGCTTTGGACTGCCGAAGCCATAATGCTGGCAGTTGAAAGAGGCAGTGAGAGGTGTCGCCGCGTGCCAGTGGAGAAGGCTCTGCGTGCCCTCCCTGGCACGCGTGCCATAGGTTCGCCATCACTGCACTAGGGGGTTGACAGGTTCTCTTTAACCATGGGTAAGTCTAGGTGTCCAGCAGACAGGTGACTATAAAAGGACATTAAGTAACAAAGGATACCCCCTCCCATTTCATTGTCAGCAATAGCGCCATATGGAAGAGAAATTTCACAAGCTCCGAGAAAGAGAAGCAAAATAATTTCTTTACATAAGAAAGGTGAAGGCTACATGAAGATTAGCAAAGCTTTACTTATCAGTTAAAGAACTGTACCAAAAGTGATACAAAAATGCAAAATAGATGGAACTGCAATAATCTCAAAAAGACATGCAGGCCAACCATGGAAGTTAAAACCTTCAGGAGCATGTTCTGCACCTTCTAAAGAGAAGGGTTGAAGAAAATTGAGATGCAAGTTCACTGCAGTTAGCTAAGTAGAAAGCCAAACTGGGGTGTTTCCAGTGGCACAATACTGCAAACACAGCAGAGGAATTACATGAATTCCAAGAAGGAAGCCTCTCTTAAAGCTCAAGCACAAAAAAAAACACAACTACAACAGAGATGAGCAAACTTTTCTTGAACATGTTCACCAATTTCAAATTCGAATGAACATAGCCAATTCTGCTCAGGGATCAGAAGCCCGAACACTTTCCCCAAAAGTTATCAAACAATGCTTTGTTTGGGAAAAAGTTTGAAAACTAAAATGGCCCTAAAACTGTACCTGTTTATTTGGGGCCAAAGTGCTCACTGTAAGACGCGTTGGCTGGGACAACACCTAACCGAATGCTTAAGAGTATCCCCAGCCATCAGGTCTACTGGCTTGTATCAAGCTGTAGAATTTTTTTGAGATTTAAATTAATTTTTTTAAGCATCCTGGTGTTTGCAGATATTTTTGACACCTACAGGGTGTGAATTTTGGAAACAGCGCCAGATATGGCAGCATCTAGGAAGTCCAGGAAGCTTATAATGTCCCTCAAACAACCGTTTAAGAGAGCTTAATATTTTTTAGAATTTTTTACATTTTATTTTTTCTTTCTTATTGTTATTATTTATTTAGCTTATTGTTTTTTTTGGAGAGCAAGCTTGTATTATTGCAGAGGGTCAGCAGCATGCAAGGCCATCTGTTCTACACTTATGTGATAACAATTCATATAAAAATAGTATATGACAATTCATTTGTATAGCGCTATTAATTCCATAGTGGTTTATATACATTTGCAATACTGTCCCCATTGGGGCTCACATTTCATGCCATACATTTACAATACAGACTTTTGGCAAGTGCACAACTGCGTTATATGTATATTTCATATGAAAATTGTCCTTGCATTCCTGCCTCAATCAGCTTTCCAGATTAATTGGTGGTGGTGAATGATGACCTTAATAAACCTATTTGTTTTCATCATAATATCTCCTACACTGATGTCATGCTTCAATAATGACTGCACCCAAGCGCAACTCAGTTGTTATAACTTGTGGCCTGAGCAGTTCATATTAGTTCTGCAGAGCATCACATACAGGGGTTAATTAGGAAGTAGGCATAAGGCTACAAGAGTTTGCAAACATTAAACTCTGGTAGTGATTTCTCAGGTCTGAATCCTGTTACACACTGGAAGAGGCATGCCTCTTAGCCAAAGCAACCACACAAACCTGCATTACTCAGTCACCATCTCCCCACCATCTTACCTGTGCATTTCCAGTGCCACGCAGGTACATTGTTTGCTACTACAGTTCAACTTGATACCATGATGGCATTGCACAGTACTTTGGAAATGGATCACTTACAACCATGGCTGACCTGGACTCGGAGGATGTCATCTTCCTAACCACCCCAGGGGCAGAAGGTGGGTTGGACTCGGCAGAACCAGACCCACACTGGCATGGAGAGGAGAGGGAGACATATGTCACCTGGAGCTCCACCACACTACTCACTTTGAGCCACATCTGCAATGAGGTGCGGATTCAATCCTGCGTTCCAATGCCAGATGCGGACCTGAGGAGCAAATCACAGCAGTCCTTATGGGATCCGGGAGCACCACATGACAACAAGGTCCGTAGAAGGGGCAGGTGCTCCGAAACGGAATCCGTCACCTGTGTGTCTCCTCACTCCCTCCCCCATCGCAGAGAAATCATGTAAAGAGGACTCTGAAAGAAAAAAGAAAAAAGCTCTGCTCGGTGAGTGCCGCATTTTTCTCTTATTTACTGCTATTGCTGTCTAATAAGCGTGCACCCGGGCACATGAACCTGCTTTACTCGCACCCTTACATATGCAAGTAGCACCGGTCCCTGCAACACAGCAGTGCCCAGTATATATCTGCAAAACCTTTTATCATTTATAGAGTTAGTTGGCTCTTGGTCATTGAGCTGAGAGGACATTTTGCTGTTGTGCTGAAGCGTCTCCTGGAGTTCTATTGCTGTGGGAGAAGCTGTGATCCCTGACTCGTGGGTGGAGGTAGGGGCCCTCATCCTAGGGCTAATCAGGAGATTAGGGTACAGGGTGGCGGCTCGGAACTCGTTCACCATCAGAGGTACCTCCGAAATCAGGGAAAGCCAGGGACCCCAGCATCAGGGTCAAATTAGTCTCTCCTGACCCCCTTTTCTCATCACACCATCAAGTTACCTGATTCCCTCACCTCCCAAGCGTGACATTATAAACGGCCCACTATTGTTTTTTTTGTCTCTGAGCCAATATGTCTCAGACATTCTCTGCAGATGCAAACCATCTCTGCTGAGGTCACTGGTCTGCGGACGCAGGTGGTGCAGCAGCTGCAGCAGGTTGTGTGGTATCTGGCCTCGGCTCACGCCCAGGCCATACCAGAACCCAAGATATCCCTTCCAGATAGGTTTTCTAGGGGAAGAGATAAGTTATTGGTGTTCAAAGAGGCCTGTAAACTTTATTTCATGCTTCGGCCCCGTTCATCTGGGAGCGAGGAACAGCGGGTGGGGATTATAATCTCCCTTCTTAAGGGAGATCCCCAGACCCGGGCCTTCTCCCTCCCGACCGACTCACCATCGCTGCGGTCGGTGGACGGGTTTTTTGCTGCTCTGGCTCAGGTGTATGGTGAAACAGATAGGGTGACTCTTGCTGAGTCAAATCTCTGTAAACTCAAGCAGGGGTCACGCCCCGGGGGCAGGAGTACTGCTCGAAGTTTCAGAGATATCGACTGACACCCAGTGGAAGACCCAGCCATCAGGAGTCAGTTCTACTTGGGTTTATCAGCCAGACTTCAAGTCACCCTGGTTCAGTACGCCGCACCTGAGTCATTGGAGGCTGCGATGTCCCTAGCCATCAGGATAGACATACATCTGAGGGAGAGACCGAGACCAACTTTGGCCCCTGTTGCTATTCCTCTTGAAGAGGCTCCACGTGATGAACCTATGCAGTTGGGGGCAGTAGGCCCTCGTGTTAAACCCCCTGTAGTTACAGGTCATCAAGTGGGCAGAGTTTTTTTTATTGTGGACAAGCTGATAATTTTATCAAAGTTTGTCCACTTCGCTCCGGGACAAATACACAGTCTCAGATGCAGCCTTCCTCGGTCGTTCGGAAGGAGACGACCAGAGGGTTTATATCTCTTTTTTGAAGTCTCCGTTCACACTGTCTGCCAAGGTGCTGGTAGATAGAAAAGAATAAATAGAGTTATCTATTGAGGTGACAGAAGCCACTTCTTAAGCTCTGTATACACAGAGCCCAGCTTTGTGTCTGTTTTACAGCAAATGTACCAGTTCAATTACCTGTTCAGACCAGGGGATCCTAGCTGAACAGCTCTCAAATGGAGTGCAAGCTCGTTTAATTTCTTTGCATATTATTACAATGTACTACTATTAATTAATTATTTAGTTACTGTAAGGTATAAGCTTATTTTGTGTTTTCTTCTTTGGTTTTGTCTGTGGAATGGCCAGTGTGAACATACTCGGACCATTGAACATATACCGACATGCTCCGGCTTATTTTTGGATGTTTTCAGTACATAATGGGCGTCGGCTATAATGGCTCTGTACGGATACACTGTTCAACTAGCTGTGGGCCATGGTTACAGCAAACGCTCACTGTATACTGAGCGGTAATTAAAGCTGCATCAGCCATACTTCTATGACTTGAAAGCCAGAACCTGCCAGGAGGATTAAATTTAATATCCTTCTAGTACTTGGGCTTACAATGCAGCTACAGAATGTTATTAACTTCATATAGCGTTTTTTGACATGACAGGTTCCCTTTAATCTTAGATTCCTATTACCATATTTTTTTTTACTATAAGACGCATTTGCCGACAAAATTTGGGAGGAAAATGGGAGTGCGACTTAGTTGCATATCACACAGACAGTATGATTCCAGCCTAAGTCGGACGTGTCACAGATGATTAATATGAAATGGCCTCTCCCCCCTGTCAGGACGGGAGTGTGGAGCTGCTTAGAAACACAAGCAGCTGACACTCCCGTCCAGAGAGGAGGGAGGACATTCCAGGTTAATCATCTGTGATACGTCTGACTTAGCTGCTTATCACACGGACAGTGTGATTCCAACCTTATAGTCCAAATGTACCTGACTCATTGTGGGGAGGCGAGGTGAAAAGCAGTGAATATTATTTCCCCATTAACCCCTTCAGGACCCAGCATATTTTTGCCCTAAAGACCTTGGCATTTTTGTCAATTCTGACCAGTGTCCCTTTATGAGGTAATAACTGTAGAACGCTTCAACGGATCCTAGTGATTCTGAGACTGTTTTTTCGTGAGATATTGGGCTTCATGTAAGTATTAAATTTAGGTCGATAATTTATGCGTTTATTTGTGAAAAAAAATCAAAAATTTGGCAAAAAGTTAGAAAATTTCGCAATTTTCAAATTTTGAATTTTTATTTTGCTAAACCGGAGAGTTATGTGACACAAAATGGTTAATAAATAACATTTCCCACATGTCTACTTTACATCAGCACAATTTTGGAAAAAATTTTTTTTTGGGGTAGGAAGTTATAAGGGTTCAAAGTTCAACAGCAATTTTTCATTTTCCAGCAAAATTTACAAAGCCATTTTTTTTAGTGACCACATCACATTTGAAGTCCGTTTGAGGGGCGTACATGACAGAAAACACCCAAAAATGACTCCATTTCAAAAACTGCACCCCTCAATCTACTCAAAACTACATTCAAGAAGATTATTAACCCTTCAAGTGCTTCACAGGAACTAAAGCAACGTGGAAGGAAAAAATGGACATTTTAATTTTTTTAACAAAAATGTTCTTTTAGCCTCAATTCTTTCATTTTCAAATGGGAAACAGGATAAAATGGATCCTAAAATTTGTTGGCCAATTTCTCCTGAGTACATATGTGGTCATAAACCACTGTTTGGGCGCACGGCAGGGCTCCGAAGGGAAGGAGCGCCATTTGACTTTTGGAGCTAATTTTCCATTCAAAAGTCAAATGGCGCTCCTTCCCTTCGGAGCCCTGCCGTGCGCCCAAACAGTGGTTTATGACCACATATGAGGAATCTGTGTACTCAGGAGAAATTGCCCAACAAATTTTAGGATGCATTTTATCCTGTTGCCCATGTGAAAATGAAAAAAGTTAGGCTGAAAGAAACTTTTTGTGAAAAAAAAAATACTTTTTCATTATTACGGATCAATTTGTGAAACATCTGGGGGTTTAAAGTGCTCACCACCCATCTAGATAAGTTCCCTGGGGGGTCTAGTTTCCAAAATGGGGTCACTTGTGGGGGAGCTCCAATGTTTAGGCACACAGGGGCTCTCCAAACTCGATATGGTGTCTGCTAACAATTTGAATGGAAAATTAGCTCAAATTGTTAGCGGACACCATGTCGCGTTTGGAGAGCCCTTTTTGGAAACTAGACCCCCAATGGAATGTATCTAGATGCATAGTGAGCACTTTGAACCCCCAGGTGCTTCAGAAATTGATTCGTAAAAAGGAAAAAAAAATGTGTGAAAAAAAAAGTACTTTTTCCTTATTACGGATCAGTTTGTGAAGCACCTGGGGGTTCAAAGTGCTCACTATGCATCTAGATAAGTTCCTTGGGGGGTCTAGTTTCCAAAATGGGGTCACTTGTGGGGCAGCTCCAATGTTCAGACACACAGGGAGGGTCTCTCCATACGCGACATGGTTTCCGCTAAGAATTGGAGCTAATTTTTCCATTGAAATTGTTGGCGGACACCATGTCGCATATGGAGAACCCGTGTGCCACCAGCACAAGGGCAACTGGTAGAGTTGGGATACAGCACCAGAAAATGGCGCCTCTAATGAATGTGCTATTTTCTGGGGTGGCTGTGGGTTACAATTTGCAGCATGGGGGCCCACATTTGGCTCTCAAGTTGTACCTGGCTGGCAACCAAAAATCCAGCAAAGGCCTTTTTTTAATATTTCTAGAACTGATTTTAGAAAAAAAAATGCTATGAGGCTCCGCCATATTTTTGGTCCAGCCAGGTACAACTTGGCAGCTACAGACTGCAACCAAGCCCCAGCTGCCTCTTTGTACCTGGCTGGCAACCAAAAATACAGCGACACTCATTTTTTTTTTATTTCTGAAACTAATTCTAGAAAAAAAAATGACGTGGGGCTCCACCATATTTTTGGCCCAGCCAGGTACAACTTGGCAGCCGGGGGCTGGAATCCTCAGCATGGAGAGGCCCAAGCGTTCTGGGCACCCCATACTGCGAATTGCAGCCCGCAGCAGCCCCAGAAAATGGTGCATTCATTGAAGCGCCATTTTCTGGTGCTGTACCCAGGCTCTTCCAGTTGCCCTGGTGCTGGTGGCAAACTGGGTAATAAAGGGGTTAATGCCAGCTTTTTATTGGTAGCTGGCACTGAGCCCGAGATTTATAACATCAGGCCAATGTTAGACCCGGCCATTAGGAATCTCTAGTAAATAGTAAAAAAAAATACACCATACAGAGAAAAATCTTTTTATTTGAAAATACAACACAAACAACATTTGGACTTTATTATAAAGATCCGACGTAGTTCACAACAAAGGTCCCACGACGCTCGATCGCCTCTGCTTAATCCAGAGACTGCAGCAAGGGATCAAGTGTCCTCTTCCTACAGTCTATGGGGTCAGAGTTATGGTGCACTGTATGGCAATGATCTGTCATACAGTGCACCATGAATATGATCCCAGAGACTACAACAAGAGGACACTTGATCCCTTGTTGCGCCCATCCATGCATGCACACACCCATCCATGCACACATCCACACACGCACACACATCCATCCGTGCACACATCCATGCATGCACACATCCATCCATGCATGCACGCATCCACACACACACATCTATCCATGCACACATCCATCCATGTACGCACACATCTACGCATGCACGCAGTCACACATCCATGCACCCTTCCACGCAACCACACACACATCTATCCATGCACACATCCATCCATGCATGCATCCACACATCCATGCAAGCACACACGCATCCACACACACATCCATCCATGCACACATGCATGCACGCACATTCATGCACGCACACATCCATTCATGCAATATCCATGCATGCACACATCCATCCACCCATGCATGCACCCATCTATCCATCCACCTATGCATGCACCCATCCACACATGCATGCAAGCAGCCACTCACCCATCCACCCATGCATGCATGCACCCACTCTCCCATCCATCCACCCATGCGTGCATGCATGCACCCACTCACTCATCCATCAATCCATTCATTCATTCATTCATACTTACCTCATCCAGGAGGAGGAGCCCACACCAGAGTGGAGGAGACTGGCTGGCGGGTGCATCGACGAGTGCAGCCTGCCGGGAGGTGAGGGGGGGGACACGGGGCACAGGGGGGAGGTGTCAGCTTCCTCAGCCCCCTACGTGATCGCACCAAAAGGGGGCCAAAGAAGCTGACCGGCGAGTGCATCGGCAGGTGCAGCCCGCTGGCGGATGACTGTTACTGCTGGGTGGGGTAGTAGAAAAGGGATCAGGGGGGGGGGGGCTCATCAGCCCTGGAGTGGGAGGGGGCTAGGAGGGGGAGGGCACCACCCAACCCACCCCTCCAGATCTGATTGGAGAGCTCCAATCAGATCTGGAGGGGTTAGTCGCTCTGATTGGCAGTCTCAATTTCAACTGACAATCAGAGTGAGTTTAGCCACAAGGGGGGCTAAGCCATCCCCCCTGGATAAAGTATGGGTCCTTGCGATCCTGCAGCTCCGGTGACTTTTCACTGAGCTGGTCACCGGAGCTGCAGGACTACAAAGAAGCCATGACGTTATAGAGACGTTATAGGTCGGGAACACACTGACTTTCATGATGTCTCTATAACGTCATAGGTCGGCAAGGGGTTAAAGGAAATTAATATCCACATATCCCTATTCCCAAAATCTTGACCACCTCTCGGGACCAAGGTCAGTGGTAGTAAAGATCTTTGAACAAATTATTAAAAAACATGTATACAAGTACCTGGATGAGAATTAAGTGATTAACCAGAGCCAGCATGGGTTTATAGCTAATTAGTCATGTCAGACTAACTTAATTTCCTTTTATGACAGAATCATTGAATGGGTGAATCAGAGAAATGCAGTTGAAAAAATTATTGAAAAAATGACCAAGTATGGAATGGACAAGGTAACTGTTAAAGCTGCTTTCAACACTGCAGTTTTTTCCTGATCAGTGTTCATTAGAAACCAGGAGAGGAACCAGGAGAGGAACTTGCAGAGAAAAACTATAACTGAAAGATTGACACTTGTTCTGGGTTTTGGAGACACTCCTGGTTTTGGCACACAAAACCTAATGAACACTGATCAGGTAAAAACTGCAGTGTGAAAGCAGCTTTAGGTGGCTTTATGACTAGCTTAGGCTGGTTTCACACTGCAGTTTTTTCCCTGATCAGGTTCCATCCAGTTTGTGTGGCAAAACAAGGAGTGTCTACAAATCCCTGAACAGGTGTAAATCTTTGAATTATACTTTTTCTCTGTGAGTTCCTCTCATGGTTTTGGCACCCAAACCGGGTGGACACTGATCAGGATAAAAACAGCAGTGTGAAACCAGCCTTAGTGATAGGACCCAAAGAGTGGTCATAAATGGCTGCACACCCAGTTAGAAGAATGTCTCAAGTGAGGTACCACAGGGCTCTGTCCTGGGCCCTTTGTTGTTCAACATCTTTATCAATAATTTGGATGAAGGAATTGAGGGTAAATTTGTTGATGACACAAAACTAGGAGAGATAGCTAATACTAGAGAAGAGAAAAAGGATTTAGAAAGATCTAAATAAACTGGAACAGTGGCAAGCAACTAACAGAATGGCTTTTAACAGGAACAAATGCAAAGTTCTACATCTAGGGAAGAAAATTGAAAAGAGCATATACTGAATGGGAGGAATAAGGCTAACCAACAGCACGTGTGAAAAAGACTTGGGTATATTAATATATCACAGACTGAACATGAGTCAACAGTGTGATGCAGCAGCAAAAAAGGCAAACACATTTCTGGCATGTATTAACAGAAGCATACAGTCTAGATCGTGTGGAAGTCATTAGCACCCTCTACTCCTCTTTGGTCAGACCTCATCTTGAATACTTTGGAGATATTTACGTTGCAAAAAAGAAGGCAGAGAGGAAACTTAATACCTGTCTACAAATATATCAAGGGCTGTCACAGTATAGAGGAGTCAGCTTTATGCTCATTTGCACAAAGAAATGGGATGAAACTGAATGGGAGGAGATACAAATTAGATATTAAAAAAACTTTTTGATGGTGATCAACGAGTGGAACAGGCTGCCGCATGAGGTGGCGAGTTCTCCTTCAATGGAAGTCTTCAAACAGAGGCTTAGCATCTTCTGGGACCATGTAGTGTTTCCTGCTTTGAGCAAAGGATTAGACCAGATGACTCAGGAAGTCCCTTCCAATTCTACAATTCATGATTACATGTTTCTGTGAGATGACTTTGAAGATTTTTATTATATGAATATTCACTGTTCTTGCAACTCCCAGTTGCCTGCAGCAGCGACCCTGTTCCTACCTTCAGCACACCTGTGACTCAGGGTCCATGGCAGTGACATCATGCGCTGCTTGTCACACGGCAAAGTCAGTTGCTGGCATCAGAAGAGGACGAGTACACCTGCAGATCACCGGGAAGGTGAATATAATTGTTTATTTTCTTATGTGTGTGACATAGCAGGAGGCATACAGTGGGGGAAAAAAGTATTTAGTCAGCCACCAATTGCGCAAGTTCTCCCATTTAAAAACATGCGAGAAGCCTGTAATTGACATCATAGATAGACCTCAACTATGATAGACAAAATGAGAAAACAAATCCTGAAATTCAAATTGTCTGATTTGGAAAGAATTTTTTTTTTTCAAATTTTGGTGGAAAATACATATTTGGTCACCTACAAGCAAGCAAGATTATTGGTTCTCACAGACCTGTAATTTCTTCTTTAAGAGGTTCCTCTGTCCTTCACTCATTACCTGTAGTACTGGCAACTGTTTGAACTTATCAGTATAAAAGACACCTGTCTTCAACCTCAATCTGTCACACTCCAAACTCCACTATGGTGAAGACCAAGAGCTGTCGAAGGACACCAGAAACAAAATTGTAAACCTGCACCAGGCTGGGAATACTGAATCTGCAATGGGCGAGCAGCTTGGTGTGAAGAAATCAACTGTGGGAGCAATAATTAGAAAATGGAAGACATACAAGACCACTGATAATGTCCCTCAATCGGGGGCTCCACGCAAGATCTCACCCCATGAGGTCACAATTATCTCAAGAACGGTGAGCAAAAAAACCAGGAGCACATGGGGGGCCCTAGTGAATGACCTGCAGAGAGCTAGGACCAACATTACACAGGCTACCATCAATAACAGACTACGCCACCAGGGACTCAGATCCTGCAGTGCCAGACTTGTCCCCCTGCTTAAGCCATTACATGTCTTAAGTTTGCTAGAGATCATTTGGATGATCCAGAAGAGTATTGGGAGAATGTCATATGGTCAGATGACACCAAAGTAGAACTGTTTGGTAGATACACAACTCATCATGTTTGGAGGAGAAAGAATGCTTAGTTGCATCCAAAGAACACCATACCTACTGTGAAGCATGGGGGTGGCAACATCATGCTTTGGGGCTTTTTCTCTGCCAAGGGACCAGGACGACTGTTCTGTGTACATGAAGGAATGAATGGGGCCATATATCATGAGATTTTGATTGCAAACCTCTTTCCATCAGCAAGGGCATTGAAGATGAAACGTGGCTGGGATTTTCAGCATGACAATGATCCCAAGCACACTGCCAGGGCAACAAAGGAGTGGCTTCATAAGAAGCATTTCAAGGTCCTGGAGTGGCCTAGCCAGTCTCCAGATCTACCCTATAGAAAACCTTTGGAGGGAGTTGAAAGTCTGTGTTGCCCAGCGACAACCCCAAAACATCACTGCTCTAGAGGAGATCTACATAGAGGAATGGGCCAACATACCAGCAACAGTGGGTGCTACTCTTGTGAAGACTAAGGATGGTTTCACATCACGTTTTTTTTTCCTGTCCGTGGCATCCTACTTTTTGCAAAACCCCATGGACAGGAAATGAAAGCATCGGAGGTGAGCCTCCTGGTGATATTTCTGTGTCCGGGTCCGTGATTTTCACGTGTCTGGACACAGAAAGAGCTGTTCGGGGCACTTTCACTTCCGCAATGTATATCCATACATTGCGGAAGTGAAATTAAGTAAAAGCAAGGGGTTAAAAAATACAAAAACTCAATTCTCACCTTCCAGCAATCCCCTGATGCCTCCGGCAAGCTCTGGGTGTCTACAGGACCTGCCGTTACAACACAACCCGGCAGAGTCATCGGGTCACATGAGCGCAGTTACAGCTGATTGGGTTGTGACGTAATGACAGGTCCTGTAGACAACCGGAGCTTGCTAGAGGCGTCGAGGGATCACTGAAAGGTGAGAATTGAGTTTTCGTATTTTTAACCCCTTGCTTTTACTTAATTTCACATCTGCAATGCATGTATATACATTGCGGAAGTGAAATTAGATGGTACAGAGCAGTTTTAGTGTACGGAGCATGCTCAGTACACTAAAATCGGGTCGAGAAACTATCCTGTGTTTTCTCAGACCCCTGCTCCATAGGCCCCCATGTTAAAGGCCGCAGATCAGGTCGGATCCGATTTGTGTCCGATTTTTTGCTGTGCCCAAAATCGGAGCAGTCTCAGATTTTGTGCTCATAGGATAACTTAGGGGCCAAATCGGATCCGTGGCTATTCGTTTTACAACGGACAGCAACGGATCCTCAAAAATCGTGATGTGAAAGCACCCTAACAGAAAACATTTGACCTCTGTCATTGCCGACAAAGGATATATAACAAAGTATTGAGATGAACTTTTGTCATTGACCAAATACTTATTTTCCACCAAAATTTGAAAAAGTTTCTTTCCAGATCAGACAATGTAATTTTCAGGACTTGTTTTCTCATTTTGAATCTTATAGATGACATCTACCTATGATGTTAATTACATGACTCTCTCATCTTTTGAAGTGGGAGAACTTGCACAACTGGTGACTGACTAGATACTTTTTTCGCCACTGCATATACCAGGGTAGGCCATGATGATGGACATATATACCAGGAGGAGGAACATATTTACCAGGAAGGAGTCCAGGATGGGAACATATATACTAGGATGAGGGACATATATACCAGGATGGCCCAGTGTGGGGCATTCATATACAAAGATAAGGGGTATTATATACATGTATATACCAAGTAGGGGACTAGGATGGGGAATATATGTACCAGGAAGGGGACCAAGTTGTGGAACATGTATACTAGGATGAGGAACATAGTCATGGCCAAAAGTGTTGGCATCCTTGAAATAGTTTCAGAATATGAAGTATTTCTCCAAGAATATTATTGCAATTACAAATGTTTTGTCATACTCTTTATTTCCTTTGTGTGTATTAAACAACACAAAAAGAAATTAAAAGAAAATGCAAATTGAACGTAATTTCACAAAACCCCAAAAATGGTCCTGACAAAATTGTTGACACCTTTACAACTTTATTTCAAGCATGTGATGCTCATTTAAACTCACTTGTGGCAAGTGAAAGGTGTGGGCAATATGAAAAAAAAGTAGAGAAATTGACTCAATCTTTGCATGGTGTGTCTGTTTGCAACACTAAGCATGTAGAACAGAAAGAGGAGAAGAGAACTGCCTCAATACAGAACCAAAATGGTTAAAAATCTCAAGGTTGCAAGTCTATCTCCAGAGATCTTGATGTTTCTTTGTCCATGGATTGCAAAATATATCAAGGTATTTACAACCCCTGGCACTGTAGCTAAACTCCCTGAATGTGGTATAAAAATTGATGAAATGTTGCAACACAGGATAGTCCAGATGGTGGATAAGCAGCCCCAATCAAAGTTCCACAGAAATTCAAGCTGTCCTGAAGGATCAGGGTACATCAGTGTCAGAATGAACATTTGAATTAAATGAAACGCTATGGAAAGACACCCAAAGGACCCCAATGCTGATACAAAGACATAAGAAAAGCTACACTGCAGATTGCCAAAATGTAGGTAAGCCAAAATTCTTCTTGGGAAGTACCTTGTGGACAGATCAGACCACAATAGAGCTTTTTGGTAAAGCACATCATCGTACTGTTTACCAAAAACTGAATAAGGGTACTTTCACATCAGCGTTTTTTGCCGTTCGCGGCAGATGCGGTGAAAAAAACGCATCTGCCGTGATTAACGCATAACCGCTGCACTTGCGGCACAGTTGCGGCAAGCCCCATGCAATGTCTATGGGGCTTGCGGTAAGTGTGCGGCAGGTGCAGCAAGTGTGGTTTCGGCACTTGCGGCAGGTGCGGCCGCGAAAAAAAACCGTGGTCAGCCGCAGTTTTTTTGCGGCCGCACCTGCCGCAAGTGCCGATACCGCACTTGCCGCACCTGTCGCAAGCCCCCATAGACATTGTATGGGGCTTGCCGCAACTGTGCCGCAAGTATAGCGGTTATGCATTAATCGCGGCAGATGCGGTTTTTCACCGCATCTGCCGTGATCGGCGAAAACCGCTGATGTGAAAGCAGCCTAAGGGTTACAAAGAAAAAAACACAGTACATATAGTCATATATGGTGGAGATTCAAAGATATTTTAGTGTTGATATACTGCCTCTGGCACTGGGTGACCTGTCTGTGTGCAAAGCATTGTGAAATGTGAAGATTACCAAAGGACTTTTAGTTGCAATGTAGTACCCAGTGTCAGAAAGCTGAGTTTGTGTCCTAGGTCTGGGTCTTCCAGCAGGTCAGTGACTCCAACTATACTTATAGAAGCACCCAGAAATGGATAGAAACAAAGCGCTGGAAAGTTCTAAAGTGGCCAGCAATGAATCCAGATCTAAATCTCTTTGTACGCCAGTGGAGAGATCTTAAAATTGCTATTGGGAGAAGGCACCCTTTAAATATGTGGGACTTGGAGAAGTTTGCAAATGAATAGTGGTCCAAAATTCCATTTCGAGATGTAAGAAGTTTGTTGATGGTAATAGGAAGTGATTGTAGGTATTTATTCCAAAGGGTGTGCAACCAAATATTAAGTTGAACGTGTCAACAATTTTTGTTCAGCCAATTTTTGAAGTTGTGTGTGAAATTATGTCCAATTTTCCTTCCTTTTTGTGTTGCTCCAATACAACCAAATGAAATAAACATGTCAACAACAAAACGTGTAACTGCAATAATTTTCTGAGAGAAATAACTCATTTTTTTTAAATAATTGTAAGGGAGCCATCACTTTCAGCCACGACTATTTACCATGATAGAGGATATGTACACCAGGATAGGGTACATGTATAACAGGAAAGGGCCTAGGATGGTGGACAGTAGTACAGAATTGGGGGACGTTACCACCATACCAGTTGCAGAAGCAGATCTCACCCATAACAGTGCATCATCACATTTTTTGCTTCAAATTGTTGTTTCGTTCCCATTTTCCTTCCCTTAAACCTAGGTGCGTCTTAAGATCCGGTGTGTCTTTTTATTAAGAAACCTGATAAACCTTAGATTTCCAAAGCATTGTCTTCCTGTTGTGCAGCATTAATTTATAGTTAGTCATGAGCAGCCTTTACTATCATTGATCTCACAGAATGAAGCGACTTTAAGGTCCATCACCTTCATTCATGTTTCCATGTCAACACAAAATACGTCGATGAGTCACGGATGGAAAATTGAGTTAGTGCACATTATACCGGTCTGTTCACTGAAGATCATCCCAGATACTCCTGTATCTTTATCCAGTGAAATGACAATATTTCCTACAGAGGAAATCTATATTGTTCCACAGAATGCTTCTCGGTATTTATAAGTATATGGTTTTTTCATTAGATTGTAAGATAAAAAAAACCTGTCAAATCTATTTTAGTACATGTATTCTCTAGAAAATAACAAATCTGGAGCATATATTCTTATGAATCTGCAATTCTTCAATGTTCTTTCCTTTTTTTTAATTCTTCCCCAATTATGAACAAATTGACAACTAAATGTTAACAGTTTTGAGGGTGAGTCTGACATGTCCAATCAGAGCTTCTAGTTTCAGATTGTGTAAGGACCCACCCCTTTTACAAGGTGTATGGTGATAGTTGTTAATTTAAAGGGGAACTCCAGGGAGAGAAAACTCTTTAGTACAGTCCCTGCCCTCCTACATGATGAAGCAGAGCTGTACACTACAGTTCTAGGATCTATAGGTCGCTTACATTTAAATAAAATCATACCTGCTCTTTTGCTCTCACCCCTCCCTTGTGGGTCGTAGAATTTCAGCCTGAGATGCTGAGATCAGGAGGTGTGTTGGGGGTTTGGATGCTGGGAGTTGCAGGATCACCCTACATTACAGCCCCCTCACATTTCTGTATAAAGAGGGGGCGTGGCATGGTGCGTAGCCACCGGCCCCATGGTCACACTACAATTCAGCCCCTGATATACCATCCTATGTAATATGATAAGGGTTTTCTCGCAGAAATGCACAGATAATTTGCCACAAACTGAAGCTTGTATAAAAACCATATTTATATTGCAATTCTTTACACATGGACCCAAGGTGTCACAGACTAAAACTGCCTGGGTGCAAGACTATCACACGAACAGAAAGTACCTTCACATGAATTGATAAACAGAATAAACCATAATACTGTATATGTATATATTACGGGATTTAGATTGATATAGTATCAGACAAGCTGTACTTTAGAACATTAAAGTAGCATTTTTTTTATCGTTAATATATATATATTACTTGATAATACAGGTGTGTACTACAACTTGTATGTATACTTGTTATACTATATGTAACAGATGCTGCAGACTCTGAATGCCTTGCTGTGACACTGAGAAGACAGTGCAGATCCTTAGTGAGAATGCACCAAGTAGCTATTGGGGAGGGGAGACCATGGCAGTGCTGATCAATCTAGTGCTTTGCCTGTTCTCCCAGCCTCATGCATGTCAGTACACATTATGTATCATCATATCATTATATAGCAGAGGATTATAGCAAGTATTTCTATCTGCTTAGTGACATGATTACTATTTGAAGCCAGAACACCCCTGTCACATTACATAGGATGGTATATCAGTGACAGGATTGTAATGTGAGCATGGGGGGGTGGCCATGTCTCCTGCCATGCCCCCTCTCCATACAGAAGTGTGAGGGGGCTGGAATGCAGGATAATCCTGTAGCTCCCAGCATGCACACCCCGGACACACCTCCAGCTCTCTCCAGCAGCATGAGACTGTCAGGCTGAAATTCTACATCCCATGAGGAAGGGGCGAGAGCAAAAGAGCACACATGATTTTATTGAATTATACGCAATCTATAGATCCTAGGAGTGCAGTGTACAGCTCAGCTGCATCATGTAGGAGGGCACAGAGTTTACTTAAAAGTTCCCTCTCCATGGAGTTCCCCTTTAGTCAGTAATAATAAGTATGGCAAGTATAGCAAAGGAATGGAGCAAAATGTTATGAGAGTAATCTTCACTAAACAGACATGTCAGAAATGCTAAGTGCAGGTCTAAAAGAGATGCAGATTTGGTGCAGAAATTTCTGCAACGATATACTCAACATACGCACATATCCTTATACTATATTAAATATATATATATATACACACACACACACATACATATATATACACACATACTTATTATTAAAGGATGATACGTTCAAGTACATTTCCAGAATAAATTGCTTTTGTGTATACATGAAGTATAACACTATTTCTGGCATTTATTGTACCCTTTATTTTCACCAGTTTTCCCCACAGAAGCCAACCTCTAATTTACAGAGCCCGCTCAGCTGGTGGGAGACAAGCTGCTGTTAGCTCTTCCATATGCAGGAAAGCGCACAGAGATGGAGTCCTGCTCTTTTTTAGCACACAAACAAGAAGCATAGAGGAAATTATACAGTATTACTGAGCTATCTGGGTGTAAATCAAGTTCTGTGGTGAGGTAAAAGACTTGTTAGACAGCTCTGTAGAATCTTTGTGTCTCTCTCTACCTCTTTCCTTTCTCTGTTCCTCACACCTCCTCTCACCATCCATTGAGTATTGGGCTTTAATAAAACACCACAAGTAGCTTCAAGTCCACCTTATTTGAGCAAGACGGATTAAAACTGCTTTAAAGTGGAAGGGGAGTTCAGGACACAGGGGAGGAAGAAACTTGGTACCTTATCAGAGAAAACTGCTTCTTACCCACTTACTATTGATTTATGGACAGTTTGCTGAAAGTACATGTCTTATTTAAGTATATCTGTTTTTCCCTCATTCTGTGTGGGTGCAGTGTATTCTCTCGATGTGGTAGATTTGCCACTTGAAAAGTAATTTCCTCCTTTGATTTCAGTTTACTGTGATTCTGGGTTCCTGTCTCTTTAAATCACAAGCTCTTTAGTTTAATGAAATGTGAAGGTTTCATCTTCCATTCCCAGAACTGTTATTTTCCTGTGGATTTCTCCGATTTGTACTACACTTGTGCATGTTGTTACCATGGTGCCATCTGTTCAGGTGACACAGGAGGCATACGTGACGTAGAGGTTTTATATAGATGGCATCCTACACTGAACTTACAGTATGGTCATCTTTCATTTTCCAAATATCCCTCACACTTTCCCTGCTCCATATAAAATAATGGTTATGTATGCGGACGGGGTATACTGGCCCATAGCATAACCTGGGCGATGGCATAAAGTCAACACATTATTAGGAACCCTAGAAAGGGATTTTAATTACCAGATAAAAAAAAAAAAACTCTCAGTCACAATTAGGCCTCATTCACAGATCAGTGGTACCTATACATATTCTGCGTTATCACCAATAGAACACGTTCTTATTAGAATCCTATGGCTGTTCACATGACACTTCCTTGTGGTCCACAAAAAAAAACAGCGGCATGCCCATTAATGATCCAATCCAGTGATTAACCCCTACACTGCTGGGTGATTTTCCGTTTTTTACTTCCTCCACCTCTTCCAAGAGCCATACATTTTTTATTTTTCCGTCAATATAGAGATATGAGGGCTTGATTTTTGCAGGACAAGTTGTAGTTTTGAAGGACTCCATTCATTTTACCCTATGTTGTACTGGAAAACTTAAAAATACTTTTTTTTTTTTTATTATTGTCTGATACACGGCTCTGTACAGCACAGATGATGATCACCTGTGAACACTTGCGGAGAGTCATAACAGAGACAGGGGTCATCAGCTGACAAAGAATCGTAGAAAGTCACAACAGCTCACTGAAGCATGGCATATATAAATCAGGAGAGGTGCTCAAAAACAACAGGTTGGCTCCTGAAACAGGCAAGTCCATTAAGAGAAAAGAGGGAAACCAGCAACAAGTTAAAAACAGAAACACATGCACACACATGCCCGGTTTGTGCGTTTCGAGCAGATATGCTCTATTCATTGTCTACATTTTAATCAATAGAATAAATGTAATGTTTTATGTATTCACATTTTTAACGGTTGCTGGATTCCAGCTTTTTTCTTCATGGACTTAAGGCCCCGTTACACGGCACAACATCGTCAACGACATCGCTGATACGTCACGGGTTTGGAGGTGTACCTGCAATGTCGTTGCAACCTCGTTGCGTGTGACTGGCAAGTTACTACGATAAATCGTTGGATCAGAGATGACAGGTTTACCAACATGTTGGTAAAGGCCACTTTACACACATAGATATCTGTGACCAACTTCTGAACAGATCTCTGGTTGCAGTGAAATCATGGACACATTGTTCCATTTGTACACAGCCACAAAATGGAATAATGTGTCCATGATTTCACTGCAACCAGAGATCTGTTCAGAAGTTGGTCACAGATATCTGTGTGTGTAAAGTGGCCTTAAACCTGACGATCTCAACTCCAGCAACCTGCTGCATCGTCCTGTGTGACACCGCGATAACGATGTCTTGGACGACTTCGCATATTCACAGCAATGAGCAGGGATCATTCGCGGGGTTGGAGAACGATACCTGCTCACAACATCGTTGGTGAGTTGTTCACGATATCTACACGTGTGACATCTCACCAGCGATGTTGAAATGAACCAAAAAACAACCGCGAGCCCCCGAGATAGTTGGCGACATAGTTTCAACATCGCGCCGTGTAATTGGGCCGTTACTTTCATCAGCTGACCCCTGGCTGTCATGACAATCCAATGACGCATCGTGATCACGTCATGGGACTGCCGATGGGAGTGGGGAATGGCGTAGTGTCCACCAGCGCATGTTAAATTGCGCTGTCAGAGATTGACAGCAGGGATTTTAGTTAATAGTAGCAAGCAAATCTCCAATGCACCTGTGCCTGTTAGCTGCACATGTCAGCTGATATACATTTATGTCATTTGTCATTAAAAGGGTTAAAACTGCCTATATGGATCTATAAAAATCACGAGCAGCACATGAATATCATCAGTGTACAGTCCGGGTGTTGTCTGGGAGTAACTTTGTATTGCACAGGAGAAGCCTTGTAGTTTCTTTTATAACGTGAAAAGTACAACGGTCCATCTTTCTAGGTACAATAAATATGAATGCTGCACTCACACTTGGAGATTGTATTACTATTTTGTATCTATTTTTTTTTATACTTAAAACCAGGAGTGAATACAAAAGTGATCAAACACAGGAATCAGCCTAAAGATACACAAGACATCTGGATCTCTTGCAGTTCTATTAGGAAATGTCATGCTTTTTGTCAGCTTTTACAACGCTGCAAATAATTTCTAACTTCCCAAGGGTACCAACAATAAAGTAAGAAGGTAAATATCTAGCAGCCTGTATTCTGCCCGTGTATAACAGATGCAGAATTCCACAATGTGCCAGTGCTGCCCTTTGAAAAAATATGCGCTTTTCAACAGCTAAATGCTAATACAATAGATTGGAGCTTTGGGACTTTGGCTGTGACAAAGGTCATGTGGACCAAGATCGCTGCATCTCGCTAGTACATCG
Source organism: Allobates femoralis (assembly GCA_033576535.1). Taxonomy (NCBI): domain Eukaryota; kingdom Metazoa; phylum Chordata; class Amphibia; order Anura; family Aromobatidae; genus Allobates; species Allobates femoralis. The sequence goes on from JARQOC010000003.1 coordinate 633,262,498, forward strand.
TAGCAGAATGCTGATGAATAGGATTGCACTGCAAGCGACACACAAGTCACAAAAAGAATCCCACCGGTTCTGATTACTTGGATACTTGTCAGTGTCTCTTGCTGGTTACAATACGGCCCCATTTACTGCAATGTATCAGCATCATACAGCGATCATTGGTTACAACACCTGTCTCATGGCTATTACACTGTATAGCAATACAGAACCATAGGTCTGGAGCGACCTGCACTTGCAGTCTATTGGCCATGGTGCACGTTTTTGAAACTAATACTATTCTGTTCCCATATAGCTTCCCATTAAAGAAAAAAAATATTAAGGTTTTATTGGGTATATTTATCACAACTGATTCAAATGGGGGAATGGCCTAGAGCAGCCACCAAAATTCAAGCTCTCATTCTTTGGGAAGCTCTCCGAAAAATGAAAGTTGCAACTTGATTGGTCGATGAATGAAACTAGTAGTTTTGAGAATTATCCCCCTCCTTGAGCAGAGTGAAATAAAGCAATATGGTTGGGCGCCAGGAAAGGAAGCCAGGGACATGGATTTCTTAGGCAGGTATCTTGTACATAAAAAAAAATCCATGAGACGTATGTGCAGGTAACAGGAGACTTTACATCTCTAAACATTTATTAGCTAAATAAATACATCACTGTACAACAAAACAGAACAAAAGTCAAAATCATTGGAAAACTCATTTGGAGTGAAAACTTTTCAACCAAAGAATGGTAAATTCATGGATACAAAAATACAAGATTTGTTTTGTAGTCGCCATAAGCACTGAGAATACAACAAAGCGGTGGGTAATTAACATTGGCTTGAAATCACATGATCAAAGCCCAGAAGTTCAATTTTTATGTCGGGTTGAAGAGCATAGCATCAACTACTGTGTGCAGAATATACTGTAAAAAACAGAATGAATAGGCGGGCTTTTCTTAGTTTCTATTACCCAGTCTGGAGGTGAAGCAGATTGAGGAATGAAAAATCATGTGATATATAAAAGTTGTACATTTTTGCATTTGCTAAAATCACAAAAAAACATATTTGACATTAGGGGTACACATTTTTCTTTACAGGCAATACAAAAGAACCTTCCCTAAAGCAGCTGTTTGAAGAGCCATCCGCCATGATTATGGCAGTCCATGCAGTTTTTGCTCTTCTCTACCACTTCTTTAGTTATGACATTTGAAACATCCCCAATTTTTATGCTACTTTAGGACATTCATTTTAAAAAGTGTATCCTATATGTGCTAAACCTTTATTCTTTGCAATATGGGTGTGTGCTTGTTTGTACCTGACGCAGTTCCAAGATATCAGCTCCGGGAATAGATTACAGAAACATACGTAATACAGGGTTTGGAGGTAGTTCAGAAGAAGCAAACGTCTTGGAAGGATCCTGGTGCTCTATCAAACACTCGTATTCCAATCTGTCTGTATATTAATGAGATAAAAAATATGTATTTCATGTTAAAAAGGAGAGGTCACTCTCCAAACATGTCTGATTTTGTAAAACCCTTGCATTCTCTAAAATAAAATGACTGGCTGCTATGTTTTAACATACTGTGCTGATCTGCAACTATTCCGAATTCACAATTGGGCGTTAGAGTATGTGCCTACAGGACGTTTTTCCAGCAGTTCTTAACGCAGCAAAACCGGCACTGGTTGCAAGGATCTCTAGAGTCCTTGCCAGGAGATGTGCTGTGCTCAGATCCTGGGTTTTTATCGTTTTTTGCGCGTTCTTACTGCGGTTGGAGTGCTGTGTTTTTTCAGCTTTTTGCCATGGTCTGCAACAAAAACGCAGGAGAAATAGAACATGATCATCTTTCCCATCCACACAGGAAAACAGGAGGTATTTGACACTTGCAAAACCAATGTGTGTGCACAGCATTTCTGTGAAACACATTGGTTTTGCTGGGAAGCCCAACCGCAGGGACAAATTACCATACATTAGGATAAAACAAAGGGTAAACTGCAAGCGGAAAACAAAGGAAAAACATCCTGTGGGCACATATCCTTAAAAGGGTTTTACATAGCAAGAAATGTGGCCCTTCACCAAATGCGTAATCTGTGGATTTCAGCTCTTTCCAGCTGCTCTGGTCTCAGAATATGGCTTCAGTCATGAGGGCCTCAGCCCTAGTAATTCACCACTGGAACAGCCCTGGCACTGCAGGAACGTGATCAAGAGTGATGATACGGATGGTGTTACACGGACCTGCGCTGCTTCACAAAGGAGACGGTCAAGAGATGTATATCACAAGTGGCTTCTTTCTTTTCTTTTTTAAATAAAGAAGCCACTTGTGATATACATCTCTTGACCGTCTCCTTTATGAAGCAGCGCAGGTCCGTGTAACACCATCCGTATCATCACTCTTGATCACGTTTCACCGTCAATCTGTGGACCCTGCAACAGCAATCTTTTTGCACGTATGCTGGTTGTGTGCTACACAACTCTCCCAGGTGAGCAATTGACAATTGGGAGTTTCGTATTATATTGAGATAAGACCCTATTTGAGCTCGCTTTCCTTTATAGTGTTGCATATGCCACTGCTACTGCAGGGCATATAAGTATTATATTAATGGGGGATGGGGGACTGTGATTGAGAAAGGGTTGTTCGATTAGTGGATAACCCCTCCTCCAGCTCAAAAATATTTCCTGGATCCACATTTTCCTTGACCATGAAACTGCAAAAACACTTGTTCATGCCCTCATTATCTCCCGCCTCGACTACCGTAATCCCCTGCTCACTGGCCTCTCTGCTAGCTTCCTTGCACCACTCCAATCTATCCTAAACCCTGCTGCCCGACTAATCCACCTGTCTCCCCACTATTCCCCAGTCTCTCCACTGGCTCCCCATTTTTCAGAGGCCCCGCTTCAAAACCCTAACCACGACATACAAAGCCATCCACAACCTGTCCCCTCCATACATCTCTGACATGGTCTCCCGCTACCTACCCTCATGCAACCTGCAATCCTCTCAAGAGCTCTTTCTCTACTCCTCTCATCTCTTCTTCTCACAACCGCATACAAGACTTCTCCCGTGCATCTGCTATACTCTGGAATTCTCTGCCCCAACATATCAGACACTTGCCTACCCTGGAAACCTTCAAAAGAAACGTGAAGACTCACCTCTTCCAAGAAGCCTACAGTGAGACTCGTTCCACCGCATGATAAGCTCTACCCCTCCCTACTGTATCCTCACCTGTCCCTCTTAGACTGTGAGCCCTCACGGACAGGGTCCTCTCCCCTCCTGTACCCGTGTGACTTGATTGTCCATACTTGTCTTTATTTGCCCTTTCCACATTGTAAAGCTCCATGGAATTTAATGGCGCTATACAAATAACTAATTATAATAATAATAATAATAAAAATAACCCTTTTAAAACACATCTGATGCAGATAAGCACTGGTTTCATTAGATCCATGAGAAAACCCACCCTAAATACCTGGCTTGGCTGGGGGTCTGAGGACTGTGATGTTTGAGGACATGTTGAGGTGCACCGACACTGAAAGATTATCGTGCACAAATGTTCTTTATGATCATTTCACAATAATCTTTCCTTGTAAACAGGCCATGGACATCTTATGAAAGCAGAACATATTAATTTGTCAGGTTGCACAGCACAAAAGATAATTTACAGCGGTGCATAGCCTTGTCTAAACAGACTTTGCACTGCAGAAAACTACTGCAGCCTATGTGCAAAGCATGATGTATTAAACATCACTCAGTGCACACCATTTACTTTGGTCTGCCTGAGTCAACAGGCTGCTGAAAAGACCACCGATTTGTATACTTTTACCAATCAGTAATTGTTTAGTGCTGCCAGTCCATCCATGTAAATGGAGCTTTAGCAATAAGTCAAGAGAGTAGTAAAAAAAATAAAGCTAGTAGAGTAGAGAGCACTACTACTAAAAAAACAAAACAAAAAAAAACAAAAGAGCACTGAATGTTCCTAGAGATACGGCTGGAAGTATAGTTATTGTAAGATCACAGTTAAAGGGATTTTCTGGGCCAGGTATTCATTTCTGCAGGGACTCATCTTGCTGAAGTCTAAAATGTGACCGCAAGAATGCAAATTAGCACTCCGCAGGCAAATAAAGCAGAATCCTGACCGAGTGCACATTGCACATTCTTAGAACTTATCAAGAAGCAAATTGAATCACCCAGATTGAACTCCATATGTACAGTTAGGGCCAGAAATATTTTCGCGAGTTGGGCTCTGCATGCCACCACATTGGATTTGAAATGAAACCTCTACAACAGAATTCAAGTGCAGATTGTAACGTTTAATTTGAAGGGTTGAACAAAAATATCTGATAGAAAATGTAGGAACTGTACACATTTCTTTACAAACACTCCACATTTTAGGAGGTCAAAAGTAATTGGACAAATAAACATAACCCAAACAAAATATTTTTATTTTCAATATTTTGTTGCGAATCCTTTGGAGGCAATCACTGCCTTAAGTCTGGAACCCATGGACATCACCAAGCGCTGGGTTTCCTCCTTCTTAATGCTTTGCCAGGCCTTTACAGCCGCAGCCTTCAGGTCTTGCTTGTTTGTGGGTCTTTCCGTCTTAAGTCTGGATTTCAGCAAGTGAAATGCATGTTCAATTGGGTTAAGATCTGGTGATTGACTTGGCCATTGCAGAATGTTCCACTTTTTTGCACTCATGAACTCCTGGGTAGCTTTGGCTGTATGTTTGGGGTCATTGTCCATCTGTACTATGAAGCGCCGTCCAATCAACTTTGCAGCATTTGGTTGAATCTGGGCTGAAAGTATATCCCGGTACACTTCAGAATTCATCCGGCTACTCTTGTCTGCTGTTATGTCATCAATAAACACAAGTGACCCAGTGCCATTGAAAGCCATGCATGCCCATGCCATCACGTTGCCTCCACCATGTTTTACAGAGGATGTGGTGTGCCTTGGACCATGTGCCGTTCCCTTTCTTCTCCAAACTTTTTTCTTCCCATCATTCTGGTACAGGTTGATCTTTGTCTCATCTGTCCATAGAATACTTTTCCAGAACTGAGCTGGCTTCTTGAGGTGTTTTTCAGCAAATTTAACTCTGGCCTGTCTATTTTTGGAATTGATGAATGGTTTGCATCTAGATGTGAACCCTTTGTATTTACTGTCATGGAGTCTTCTCTTTACTGTTGACTTAGAGACAGATACACCTACTTCACTGAGAGTGTTCTGGACTTCAGTTGATGTTGTGAACGGGTTCTTCTTCACCAAATAAAGTATGCGGCGATCATCCACCACTGTTGTCATCCGTGGACGCCCAGGCCTTTTAGAGTTCCCAAGCTCACCAGTCAATTCCTTTTTTCTCAGAATGTACCCAACTGTTGATTTTGCTACTCCAAGCATGTCTGCTATCTCTCTGATGGATTTTTTCTTTTTTTTCAGCCTCAGGATGTTCTGCTTCACCTCAATTGAGAGTTCCTTTGACCGCATGTTGTCTGGTCACAGCAACAGCTTACAAATGCAAAACCACACACCTGGAATCCACCCCTGACCTTTTAACTACTTCATTGATTACAGGTTAACGAGGGAGACGCCTTCAGAGTTAATTGCAGCCCTTAGAGTCCATTGTCCAATTACTTTTGGTCCCTTGAAAAAGAGGAGGCTATGCATTACAGAGCTATGATTCCTAAACCCTTTCTCCGATTTGGATGTGGAAACTCTCATATTGCAGCTGGGAGTGTGCACTTTCAGCCCATATTATATATATATAATTGTATTTCTGAACATGTTTTTGTAAACAGCTAAAATAACAAAACTTGTGTCATTGTCCAAATATTTCTGGCCCTAACTGTATGTATGGTGGGATTTGAAGAAAGCAGTGCAAAATGTAAACCCAAGAATATTAGTGTACAGAAAGCCATCAGTAATATGGAATGGGCTGATTCCACAGGAACGCTGCCAGAAGCCAGACCTTTTTGCTATGCATCACATTTTCAGCAGGTCATTACTGTCACTGAGTACTTTACTTAATAAGCAAGATGCTTGTCGTGAACTGGTTGAATAATTCTGAGACTACGGTGGTCATTAACTTAATGCTCCATAATGGATATACAAGTTATGGACAATGGTAGAATGAGTGGAGCGGGCTCAGGAGTTGACCTTGCTCCACATTAGGCAGATAAAGAATGTGTTAGGCCGGCTTCACACTGCAGCGTGATCCGGTCCGGGGCTGTCCGGGATGCCACTTACAGCCGCGGACCGGATCAGCACACAGGACCGGGGGGCTAATATGCCCTCCAGTCCGGTGTGCAGCACACGCAGCTGCAGCCGCTGACAGGTGAGGACCGCGGTGCCTGCGGTCCTGACTTATCAGCAGCGGGAACTGCGTGCGCTGCACACCGGACCGGAGGGCATATTAGCCCCCCAGTCCTGTTTGCTGATCCATTCCGCAGCTGTAAGGACAGCCCCGGACTGGATCACACCACAGTGTGAAGCCGGCCTTACACAGCCTGCATCTGCCAGCAGAAGTCAGCACTAGAACTGATTGTTACTTTTAACCTTTTAAACATCATTGTCAATCACTGACCGTGGCACGTATTGAAGGCCCCTGTCACTGCCATGTTTGTTCTTTTGTAAAGTTCAGCCACAAATTGGGCTTCATAAGAGGCCATGATTTTTATTATACACTGCTGCAGTGCACTGCATAAGTGATCAAATAATCACAGGTGCAAGGCCCCTATTTGAATGGAAAAAACAAATGAACTTTTTTTTAAATGAAAAACAAAAATTTGAATATTCCTTTCCTTTTCCCCAGGCATATACAAAAAAATAAGTCGCTGAAATCTGTGTTTTAACCCCTACAGCATGCTGTCCTCAGATTACACAGCAAAAACCTGGTGAGGGAGTCCCTTTAACGCTGTAAAAAAGAAAAAGTGCAATTGTATTTCCCTTCCCCCTCAACATTTCTCACTGCAATTGTAGTTTGGCCAAACATCATTAATTTTAAATATGGGAAAATAAGGAAACAAATTCAAACTCGTCCTGCAAAAGACAAAGCTCTTACACTGTACATCCATGAAAAAAAAACAAAAAACAAAAAATGTATCCTGCAACCAGGTGCACGCAGCGACCATTGTATTGAGGCGCCTACAGTTTGTTGTGACTCACACAACTACAAAAAAGGTGAGTTGAACCAAGTGTGGGGCATTGATTTTTTAAATCACAGGTAAGACCCTATGTGCGCTCCCTTTTTGAAATGTCACTTTGTACAACCACTTGTTGTATTAGTTGTGTCGAGTTACCGTATATACTCGTGTATAAGCCGACCCGTGTATAAGCCGACCCCCCTACTTTTGCCCCCAAAACCTGGGAAAATCTATTGACTCGCGTATAAGCCGAGGGTGGACTCCAGCACAGGTATACAACCCCCAGCAGTGAGGTATACAGCAGCCTCCCCAGTGGTAGTATACAGCAGCCTCCCCAGTGGTAGTATACAGCAGCAGCCCCAGTGGTAGTATACAGCAGCCCCAGAGGTATATGCAGCCCCAGAGGTATATGCAGCCCCAGAGGTGTATACAGCAGCCCCAATATACAGCAGCCCCAGTGGTATTGCAGCCCCAGTGGTATTGCAGCCCCTATATACAGCAGCCCCAGTGGTATTGCAGCCCCTATATACAGCAGCCCCAGTGGTATTGCAGCCCCAGTGGTGTATACAGCAGCCCCTATATACAACAGCCCCAGTGGTATTGCAGCCCCTATATACAGCAGCCCCAGTGGTATTGCAGCCCCAGTGGTATTGCAGCCCCTATATACAGCAGCCCCAGTGGTATTGCAGCCCCAGTAATGCAGGGCCCCTATATACAGCAACCCCAGTGGTATTGCAGCCCCTATATACAGCAGCCCCAGTGGTATTGCAGCCCCAGTGGTATTGCAGCCCCTATATACAGCAGCCCCAGTGGTATTGCAGCCCCAGTGGTGTATACAGCAGCCCCTATATACAGCAGCCCCAGTGGTATTGCAGCCCCAGTGGTATTGCAGCCCCTATATACAGCAGCCCCAGTGGTATTGCAGCCCCTATATACAGCAGCCCCAGTGGTATTGCAGCCCCAGTAATGCAGGGCCCCTATATACAGCAGCCCCAGTGGTATTGCAGCCCCAGTGGTATTGCAGCCCCTATATACAGCAGCCCCAGTGGTATTGCAGCCCCAGTAATGCAGGGCCCCTATATACAGCAGCCCCAGTGGTAGTATACAGGCAGCCTCAGTAATGCAGGGCCCCCCCTCATGCTCCGGTCTCCTGTAAAGCAAGTTATACTTATCAGTGCCCGCTGCCGTCCGCGCCCGCCGCTGCCGACATCCCGATCCTCCGTCTTCATGCATCTTCTTCCTGTTTCCTGTGCGCGTCGCCGGTAATGACGTCACTGCCTGCGACGCGCACAGAGCAGGAAGAAGATGAATGAAGATGGAGGATCGCATGTCGGCAGCGGCGGGCGCGGACGGCAGCGGGCACTGATAAGTATAACTTGCTTTACAGGTGACCGGAGCATGAGGGGGGGGGCCCTGCATTACTGGGGATGCGGGGGCTGCTGTATACCGCTGTATACAGCAGCCCCCGCACTGACTCGCGTATAAGCCGAGGGGGGTACTTTTCAGCCCAATTTTTGGGCTGAAAAACTCGGCTTATACGCGAGTATATACGGTACTTAAAAAGTTCTTGTTTGATTTGATTATTTGATACTTTCATTACCAAAATTGACATACTAATTTACATTAAGGGTTGAATAATTTTGATTTCATCTGTAGGTTACATAGCCAAACCAGGGAGAGCACGAAAATCAACACTGCAAGCAGAAGACATGAAATGGTTACATAGGTGTATAATGGAGTACGCTGCATACCAACCCCTCTTATTGGACTATTACTTTTCATATAACAAAATCTGAGGTCTTTCCTTGACATCGTCATACAAATTATTGTAAAGTAAAACAAATGCTCCCCTGTACTCAAATTAGCAGCATTTACCATACATACTACACAAAGCAGAAAGAACATTATATGCTCCAGGCTGTTGGAACAGGTTTAGAGATGAGAGACCAGCCTGAGGCGACAGCCACATCAGAGCCTACAAGGACACTGGGACACCTGGGGACCTACAGAATGAAGCCACCTTGTCAAGGGACGCTACAATGTGATAAGCAGTTGTCACCATAAAACACCTGCAAGTATAGGGGCAAATTATTGACATGATCAGACAATTGCCAACGCTCACTTCTGGGAATCCGCTCTAAAGTGACGATGACTTCATTATTTTTCTAACAGCATTTGATTTAATTTCTCTGCTGAAAAATAAAGCAATCATATTTCTAGCAGTCTGGGTTTCCTGGCAGACACCCAAGCTAATGGCAGCTACACACTACGTGATCAGCCAGTACGCCAGTTCCATAAAACGTTAATGTCTTGTTCCGCTCTATAAAACTGTGACTAGAACAATGATTACTGCACTCGTCACATTATCCAAAACTTGTTAGACAGGTTTACGCTGCTTGTTCCAAACAGAGAAAGGAAAACTAGATTATATAGGATTATACGCTGATGGAAAGGGCATTACTTTCTTTGCTCTTACTATCCGCTTACAGTATGAAAATTCATGTTAACAGCTCACATTAGCCAATTTATAAAGTAAGAAATAACAATCTGAAATAAGGACATATCCACAAGTATACCCCAGCACCTCCTCTCCAATTCATAGATTGTCCATTGGGGTGATGAATGATTGAGGAATGGTGCACCAAGCACCTAGTTAGCATAATAAAGAACAAAAAATAGGGGAAGCACCTATTTAGTTATAACTAATGTACAGATGCATAAGTACGCTATGTGGCCAATATACAGTACACTGCTATTAATGAATACATGGATGCCAATATTGCAGTAAATGTTAAAAACATAAGGTACATGCCTTTTGTGTTCTTTGATTAAAAAACGCTATCCAACTACTTAAAGATGTACCCTTATACTAATGCCCTACCTCTCCATGTGCCAAGCCAGGCCTGAGTTTTCTTGTAGACTCAACCATGGATTTGGAACTAGGCGGACGCTTCTTATCAAGGAAAGCTGCCCTACACAGAGCTGTGTTTCAGTATACAGGGATAATATAATGTTGACTGTTTTAACACTCATTTTCGTGTAGGCTCTAATCCCAGCTATGGTTGTTTTGTGGGCAGCCCTTGATCGGTTCCTTCAGAATCCTCGTTGGGAAGACATATTGAATGGAAAGAGCTTTTTCTGCCTTGGGTTTTGGTCCATTATATAGAATTGTGCCCAACCAAGACGCACAGAGGTAAAAAACGACCCCACATTAATGAAATGCATTAAAAGCATTCTGAATAAAATCTAACAAACTGTAGCATCATCTCTCTAATCCAAACTGTATACAAGAAAATAAATTATACTGTGGTACAGTGTTAAGTATTTACAATTTTTTCTACCTATGTCCAAATCAAAAAAGACACCCTTATATGCTAATCAGAAGAGTATTTTTGTTTTTTCTAGTAAACCAATAAAGGTAGGAATCCTAAAATACTTTTGTATTTTTTTTGGGAATTGCACTACTTACATATAATTTAAATGCATAGTAAGGCTGGGTTCACATTTGCATTTGTGTCTGTGGAAGGCATGCAAACGCAAAAGCAGTGCAAACACTGCCATACTGATGTGAACGCAGCGGAGATTCTCCGCATGCGTTCACATCAGTATGGTGCCCGGCCAGCCAATCAGCGATCTCGGCGGCGGCCGGAAGATGGAGATCAGCGGCGGAGATCTCCTCCTCCCAGCCACCGCCGAGATCGCTGATTGGCCACCGGGAGAGATTTCAATGTGATCCGCAGCGTTCTCCTGCGCTGTCATGCGGAGGACACTGCGGATCCATGTATTTTTTGTGCGCTTGCTGATAAAACAAGCGCCCGTGAACGCACAAAAAATGCAACAGGCTGCGTTAGGAGGGTGGAGGAGGGCGCACAAATTATGCGCATCCAAACGCAACCACAACCAAACGTAGCGAAATGCAGCTACTACTATGCGTTCCCATGTTAAACATAGGAACGCAGTGTGCATGGCTGCGTTCTGTTACGCTGCGTTCCAAACGCAAATGTGAAACCGGCCTAACAAGTGACCAAACATTTGTAAAAAGTATATTGTTAGTTCATGAATGTGTTTGTGTCAACATCTGTTTATTTTTTACCAACCAATGTTTCCTCAGTAACCTTGCGGCTGTACAGTAAATAATATGGCAGTATTACAGCCTACTCATCTACAAGTCCCGTTTTCATCTATGAATTTTCACTTGCATCAAAAATCTTTTTGGTTGTGCTTTGCTGTACAGGGGTACCCTTCTTTCTTCTTTTGCCGTTTTCATCAATCGGTCATACTCCTCTCCGTTTTTGGTTAGATTAGAGCCAACCCATAGTAAAATGACTAATTTTACATCAGCATAGTCAAAATGATTATGGTCAATTGTAACACCTGGGATGCAAAAAATAAAAAGGCGGTAGGTGGAGTTCCTCAGATGTGGCAATCATGACAAGTCAGCACGGTATTAGAAATAACCTGAGCCTGTTTACCAGAATTTAAAGGGAATCTGTCACCTGGTTTTTGCTGCCTCATCTCAGATCAGGATGATGTAGGAAAAGGTGCCCCAATCCCAGTGATGTATCACTTCGTTTACAGGGTGCAGTAGTTGTGACATGATAAGTGTTTAGATGTAGAAAGAAAGCTATGGTATTCCCCCCCACACCACAGCTTTATGTGTAGATAGTGTTTAGACAGTTCACCGCTTAACAAACGAAAGGGCATGATTGGACAAGGCTCAAGTGCCATATCGTCCAGTCCTAGGGATAAAACAATCATTGTATTTAAAAATCAGCACGTAGCCTAATAAGTAGCACATTGCTGAAGTCAGTGACTCAGCTTCTATGTTCTGCTTTTGTGAGCTTACATAGCAACAACCTGCTGACAGATTCCCTTTGAAAGAAGTCACCAAGCACAGATCACTTTACTATCTCAAAAATATTAGAATGTGAGAGTCCTCAGTGATTGAAACCTTATAATGGCTAACTGAAAAGATGGTAAGAAAAAGCAAAGCAAGCTTTCGAGACTCTATGGCCTCTTCATTAGGCTAATAAGAGGCCATAGAGTCTCGAAAGCTTGCTATTATTTACCATCTTTTCAGTTAGCCATTAAAAGGTATCAATCACTGAGGACCCTGACAGCCGCGGACCGGATGAGCACACAGGACTGGGGGGCTATTATGCCCTCCGGTCCAGTGTGCAGCCACACGTAGCAGCAGCCGCTGACAGGTAAGGACCGCCGCGCCCACGGTCCTGATTTAGCAGCGGGAACTGCGTGCGCTGCACACCGGACCGGAGGGCATAGTAGCCCCCCAGTCCTGTGTGCTCATCCGGTCCGCGGCTGTCAGGGTCCTCCCGGACAGACCCGAACCGGATCACGCCGCAGTGTGAAGCGGCCCTAAGCCACATTTCTCAAGGTATCACCACTCAAAACCGAGACATTCCTGAGAATGCTAATGAGACTGTTCCCCAGAAAGGTCATTGTAAGAATGAGGGGAAGGTATATGTTTTACCAAGTTCTGTACCAGGTCTTTTAACAATCTTGATCGTTTAACAAATTTATAATGAGTTGAGACAATTTAGTTATGTTTTCTACCCATGGCCAAATCTTGATTGATGATGTGCCCTTCCATTTGGTAACAGATACATCTTGTTTTTCCACCATCAGAGACTTCTTTAATATGATTTTAATTGTAGAACAGTTTTTTTTTTATTTTCCTATATCAGAGGACTGAGATTGGTAATAGATAAGATAAAAGTTAAATAAGTTAAGTTAGATAACACAAGTAACGGAAATGCTGTTATCTCAGCATTCTGTAATGCTGCACTCATAATAATGACTATTGAAATCTCAATACCTAAAAAATACATAAAATTATGTACACGTTTCTGTATTTTGTACATATATACATACACACATATATACATACACAGTGGGGAAATTAAGTATTTGGTACCCTGACAATTTTGCAAGTGTTTTCCTGTAATGGAGAGGTCTGTCATTTTTATCGTAGGTACACTTCAACTGTGAGAGACAGAATAAGGAAAAAAATCCAAAAAAATCATTGTATGAGTTTTAAATAGTTAAATGTCATTTTATTACCTGAAAAAAAGTATTTGATCACTTACCAACCAGCAAGAATTCTGTCTCTGATGGTGGGTTTACACGTTTCAATATCGTTGCTGCGATATCGCAACTCAATGGCGCGGGAGCGCGCATTTAGTGCACGTTTCTCCCGCATCGCATCGGAGGTTTACACGCTGCGATATCGGAATACAACGTCCGTGCGATGTCTACGCCCCCCAACCCAGGAACGACAATTTAACATGGGAGTGAATGGGTGACGTTGAACATCGTATCGTAGTTGGGCTGTCACACAGCACGATCCGGCTCCAATCTCCCTTCAATATCAGACCATTGAATAGCACGCTCATTCAATCCCCGATATCGCATTGAGATCGTTCCTGCATCGTATTGGACGTTCACACCATACAACGCAGGAACGATATCGGGTCCAACGATTGAACCACGTGACTTTTCATTGAAATTGAACTCCGATATCGCAACGTGTAAACCCGCCATCACAGACCTGTTAGTTTTCTTTAAGAAGCCCTCCTACTCTGCACTCATTACCTGTATTAATTACACCTGTTTGAACTTGTTACCTGTTTAAAAGACACATTTCCACACACCACCAATCACACTCCAAACTCTCCACCATGACCAAGACCAAGGAGCTGTGTAAGGACACCAGGGACAAAATTGTAGACTCGCACAAGGTTGGGATTGGACTACAGTACGATATGCAAGCAGCTTGGTGAGAAGGCAACAACTATTGGTGCAATTATTAGAAAATGAAATAAACACAATATGACTGTCAATCTTCCTCGGTCTGGGGTTCCATGCAAGATCTCACCTCGTGGGGTTAGAATGAGTCTGAGAAAGGTCAGGAAACAGCCCAGAACTACACAGCTAGACAATGACCCAAAGGGTACCGTTACACGACGCAATATTGCATGCAATTTCACTGGCAATTTGCTGGATGCAGTGAAATCATGGACACCTTGTTCTATTTTGTTGCCATGTACAAAATGGAACAATGTCTCCATGATTTCACTGCAACCAGAAAATTGCCAGAGAAATTGCATGCAATATTGCGTCGTGTAACGGTACCCGAACACTCAGCCAGGATAACTAAGGAGTGGCTCTGTAAGAAGCTTTTCAAGGATCTGGAATGGCCTAGCCAGTCTCCAGAAATGAACCTAATAGAAAAATCTTTGGAGGGAGCTGAAACCTAATGTTGTCCAGCGACACCCCGAAAACCTGAAAGATCTAGAGAAGATCTGTATGGAGGAGTGGGCGAAAATCCCTGCTGCAGTGTGTGCACCATGGTCAAGAATTATAGGAAACGTCAGACCTCTGTAAACAAAGGTTTCTGTATCAAATATTAAGTTCTGTTTTTCTATTGTATCAAATACTTATTTTATGTATAAAAATGCAAATTAAATATGTACAAATCATACTAACGTGATTTTCTGAATTGTTTTTGTTTTCAGATGCTAATACTCACAGTTGAAATGTACCTACGATAAAATTACAGACCTCTCCTTTCTTTGTAGTTGGGAGAACTTGCAAAATCGGCAGTGCATCAAATACTTATTTTCACCATTGTATAAATAATGTATGTATATATGTATGTATACCTACATACCTACAAATCTGTATATATTCTGTATCTATAAGTTGACAATAATCTTCATGTGCCTCTTCAATGAGAAGACAGGCAACCAATGTTTCCATATGATAATGATAAGGACCAAGGATTGTCTACTAATGGATAACCAGATCATCTTTTCCATCACAACATTGTAAAACTTACAATTTTTAATGTGAATTCCCAATAGCTCAGTGCAAATGGCAAAAACCCTCTTGTGAAAGAAAAGGTACAACATAAAGCTTTGCACACTGGCACTGCTCTTCCCTTCTGCCCATCTGTTGGCATACATGCCCACTAATGAGCAAGTCAATGACTCTAAATGGAAAAGGATATAGTACTGACTAAATGGACCCATTGTTATTTAAAAAAATAAATTTCAGAAAAATAGGACACATAGTGGTAATATTTTCACCTCCTGATCTCAAGCTCATCCATTGCATTGGTAATGAGCTCTATAAAGATCACATCAGAGGGGGGAAAAGACTGAGTAATGCCAGCGTGCCCACAGTCTATGTTTTCTAGCTTACAGCTTTAATTATCATCTCTTGTGGATTTCTTCATCCGTAACCTCAGCTCTTCCCATGGCGTCTTGCAGATTTGGTTGGACTTGCTGCACAGTTTCTTCTAGGCTGCTGTTGGGAAACACTACATATCGAGCAGTGACCCCATGACGTTTTGGCCCACGTAAGTTCTCTTTGCTGTGCCAGATACCATACCCAAAATACACAATGAGACCTGGAAGAGAACCACAAGATATAGAGCATATATATCATACAATAATACTTTATGATATGCACTCCACGATCTAAAAAAACGTTTATAGGATCAGTCATGAAAAACACTTAACCAACAGAAACAGGAAAACATGAAAGTAAAAAAACTTAGAAGAGAGAATAATTGTAAAGAAATGAGACCCCTCTTGATATGTGTTTAACCCCTTCACCCCTGGGTGATTTTCCGTTTTCCCCTCCCTTTCTTCTAAAAGCCATAACTTTTTTATCTTTTCATCAATATAGCCATATGAGGGTTTGATTTTTTGTGGGACAAGTTGTACTTTTGACACTGGTCATTATAAGGTCATGTTCTTCAATCCCTCTTTGAGACGCATGTCCTCCTCCAGGGAGCCCTCCTGGAAATCATCACACCAGTATATATAGACAAGAGACGGCGCCTCACCGGTTAGTAACTTTTCCAAACTGCTTTATTCAGTTTCGCAAAAATACAGCGACACATTCAGATCACACAGATTTTTATCAAGTGATCTGTGTAATCGAATTGTCACGCTGTATTTTTGGGAAACGGAATAAAGCAGTTTGCAAAAGGTACCAACCGGTGAGGCGCCATCTCTTGTCTATATATACTGGTGTGACGATTTCCAGGAGGGACTCCCTGGAGGAGGACGTGCGTCACAGGGTGCTGTGAATCCTTTATTCTCTTGTGGTACTTTTGAATGACATCATTTATTTTACCATATAATGTCCTGGAAAATGGGAAAAAAATAACCAATTGCGGTGAAATAGCAATTACACGGTTGTTTTTTGGGTTTTTTATTCACATGTTCACTATATGGTAAGACTGACATGTCAGTATGATGCCTCAAGTCAGTAGGAGTTTGAAGATACCAAACATGTATACTTTTACTGTTATCTAAGTGGTGAAAAAAAAATCAGAAGTTGTTGAAGAAAAAGAATTAGACTTTTGGCGCCATTTTCCACAACCTAAAGTATTCTCCTTTTTCAGGATCTGGGGCTGTGTAATGGCTTATTTTTTGCATCTTGAGCTGATGTTTCTAATTATACCATTTTTGGGTAGATGCGCTGTTTTGATCGCCTGTTATTGCATTTTATTGCAATGTTGTGGGGACCAAAAAAAAACCAAAAACAACCTTATTTTCCCGTTATGCAGTTTACAGATCAGATTTATTGATTTTATATTTTGATAGATCGGGCATTAAACGTTTTCTTTACTTTACACTGCCCCA
>JARQOC010000003.1:633279383-633326615 GCA_033576535.1 Allobates femoralis
TTGAACAATTATCTGTGTGTGTAAACCGGCCTTAACACCAATAACTTGCAGGTATCTGAAAGTGTTCTCTAATTTTGATCAGTGTTCTATTTCATTTATCTCATTTACATTTTTATTGTGTGCTTTAGCATATATTCAATTTATGAAATGAGCTTAAAATAACACTATTTTACTCATGTTAGGATATTTTCACATAGGACAACACAATGACCTTAACATTAAGGAAATTGTGTGTTCTCCAATTTTGATCGCCAGTGTATTATTTCATCACATAAGGAGTTCCCAATATAAATTAGACACACACATTTCACAGGGGTTATTCCGAAATCAACATTTATAAACACCTCTGCTATGTACTGTGTAATGGATGTGTCTGACCGTACAGGGCTATGGTCTAATCAGAACACATTTCCTATGCAGGACAGGGGAAGGGGACACAAAAGAGTATACAGGCAGGTCAGCACAAGATCATAACTGGTTCTTTTTTTTTTTTAAGTAAAACATTCTTCTGTCTGTTTTTAGAAAATGTTTTACTTCAAAACAAAGTATTATTTCCAATCCCATAATGTAATGTCTGTATAATTTATTACTTCATCCCCTGCCCAGGAGATGTGGTATAATCAGACCATGTCCCTGTACAGTCAGACATGGCCATTACACAGTACATAGCAGGGACACATACAGTATATACAGGCCCCTTTCACATCAGCGTTTTTGCTGAATCTCGGCAGATCCAGCAGATTTACTGCATCTGCCGCGTAAAGCCGACTTGCGGCAAACCCCTATTCATTCTCTATGGGACTTGCGGCAGGTGCGGCAAGTGCAGTTTTTGCCGTGATATGGCAAATCTGGCACTTGCGGCAAGTCAAAAAACTGTGGTTAGCTGCGTTTTTTTGACTTGCCACAATTACCGGATTTTCCGGATCGCGGTAAAAAACGCACTTGCCGCAAGTCCCATAGAGAATGAATGGGGGCTTGCTGCAAGTTGGCTGTTACGTGACAGATGCGGTAAATCTGCTGGATCTGCCGAGATTCAGCAAAAAACGCTGACGTGAAAGGTCCCTAAGACTATCTCAGCACAGAAATATTTTTTTATAAACACATCCGATTGTAGAACTTATTATTCCAAGATCTATTGATTGCAATTAACTTTAAAATTAACTTTGTTCGTGGGAAACCCCTTTAAAGGGAACCTGTCACCTGGATCTAGCCCTCTCTCCTATCACTAGCTGTCCCTGCACCTTCCTAGCTGTTCCCTAAGCATCCCTCTCTCAGCTAAAGGGGCCCTATAACGATTTAGAAAAACAAATTAGAACTTACATATGGTCCCCATGTAGGAGACTGGAAAGGCAGGCTCCGGGCTCCATGAATCCCTCCTTGTGGTGTCCAAGCACGCCCCGCTGGGCGTCATCCTCCTTGCTGCTTTGCCGTCTCCATTTGGAATCTCCCACCCTCTCAGCCAGTGTAATGCCCGGGCTGGAACGTCATATCTGGCCCGGTGCATTATGGGCCTGATCACGTGATCGGCCCGGCTTCAATATGCGCATTGCACGGAGTCGGGCCGATCATGTGATCAGGCCCATAATGCACCGGTCCGATCACGTGATCAGGCCCATAATGCACCGGGCCGATCACGTGATCAGGCCCATAATGCACCGGGCCGATCACGTGATCAGGCCCATAATGCACCGGGCCGATCACGTGATCAGGCCCATAATGCACCGGGCCAGATATGACGTTCTGGCCTGGGCATTACACTGGCTGAGAGGGCGGTAGATTCCAAATGGAGGCGGCAAAGCAGCAAGAAAGATGATGCCCAGCGGGGCATGCTTGGACACCACAAGGAGGGATTCATGGAGCCTGGAGCCCACCTTTTTCCAGTCTCCTACATGGGGACCATATGTCAGTTCGAATTCATTTTTCTAAATCGTTATAGGGCCCCTTTAGCTCAGAGAGGGATGGTTAGGAAACAGCTAGGAAGGTGCAGGGACAGCTAGTGATAGCAGAGAGGGCTAGATCCAGGTGACAGGTTCCCTTTAAAGGGGTTTCCCACGAACAAAGTTAATTTTAAAGTTAATTGCAATCAATAGATCTTGGAATAATAAGTTCTACAATCGGGACAGTTCCCTTTAAGTACTAGAATTGTAAACGGTCACGAAAAAAAATTGTTTGTGTCTCATAATATGAGTAATCACATAAGTGGATATAAAGTTTTAGTCTTTCCTTTATTCTTTTCATTCTGATTGCATTCACATCTGGGTTTAGCTCCAAAATCGAAAGTGCAAATCCAGGCTTTCAAAGCCACTGGGTGCTTTTTTTTTTTTTTTTTTTTTTTTTTTAACCATTGTACCATATATCTAATAAAATTGCCCCAAGGTGGCACAATAAATATGTTTAATACTAGGAATACAATTTAGATCACGTAAAGACTAAAGATTATACTGTGGAAAATGCAGATATGTCAGAAGCAAAGAGACGTAAAATAAATACAGATTTCACTTACCGCAAATGGAGCCAGCAGCTACAATAAATCCTGCCCATGAATAACCTCGCCTATAAAATGCATCAGAGAGAGCAGAGTCTGGCATCAATGTGTTCCAAGGCACCATTAGAGTTAAAACTATAGACACGAGGATATAGGCCCCTGTCGCTACACCTAATGACACAGCTGTTGCGATGGGAACGGCTTTTTGAGGATTCTTTGCTTCTTCACTTGAGGCTGCAATAACATCAAAGCCTACAAACGCATAAAAACATGTGGCAGTGCCAGCCATGATGCCAGAGAAGCCGAAAGGGGCAAAACCACCATGTTCAGCAGACCAATTTTTGGGGTCTGCAAGGATAAACCCAAATATAAGGATAAAAAGTATTATTCCCATACTGATTGCAGCAAAAATATGGTTCAGCCAAGAGGATACTCTTACGCCAAAAGAAATAAATGCTGTAGCAAACAGCAATATTCCAGCAGCTAAGAGATCAGGGTAGTGAGCCAAAAACTGGACATTCCAGGTTCCAATATGGGTTTCAGTATAGTTTTTGATCTTGTGATCAAATATAGAGTCCAAATATCCACTCCAGGCTCGTGCAACTGCTGCGCCGCCAATCATATATTCCAAGATGACATTCCAGCCAATCAGAAAGGCCCATAGTTCACCAACTGAAACATAGGTAAACATGTATGCGGATCCTGTCTTTGGCACCCTTGCACCAAACTCCGCGTAGCAGAGAGCTGCAAGAAGAGAGGCAATACCGGCGATAAAGAATGATATGACAACGGCTGGACCTGCAATCTCCTTGGCCACTGTGCCAGTCAGTACATACAGACCAGAACCCACCATTCCTCCCACACCCAAAAGGGTGAGGTCAAGGGTTGAAAGGCATCTTTTAAATGATGTTTCCATAAGGTCATCCTCCAAAGTCTTCACCCTGTTCAGCTTCTGACAAAAGCGAACCACTGCCCCGGAAGAAGGCAGTCTATTCCCCATCTTGTACAGCAGTGTTCTTTAATTGGTTGACCTAAGAGGATATGTTTCCATGTCTATTACTAGTACATCTGTAAGACAGAAAAAAAAAAAATATTGTAACATTGTATATGTGTATACACATACACACACACACTACGAAGCAAAACAAAATGACAGTTGAATACACGAAGGAGACCTCTAAATAAATTTTTTGGGTGACCTTCAAAACATCAATTCTTTTAGGTACACTTGAACATAGTTTTTGAAGGAACTTGGCAGACGTTGTTCCAAACATCTTTGAGAACTAAATGCAGATCTGTGAATTTAGGCTTTCCTAAATCCTACTGTCTCTTGATATAATCACACACATACTTGATAATATTCAGATCAGGGCTCTTCGGGGCCATATTATCATTTCCAGTTCTTGTTCTTCATAATGACGTTGGCTGTATGTTGGACGTTGTTATCCTGCTGAAGAACAAGTTTGGAGACCATCACATACCTTTCTGGTGTTACGTCATGGTGGGAAAGTGTCTCCAAGATCTTTGGAACAACCTCCCTGCGGAGTTTCTCCAAACACTATGTGCGAGTGTACCTAGAAGAATTGGGGCCATTTTGAAGATAAAGGTGTCAGTCATTTGGTATTTTATTTTCAGCAATTAATAAAATGCACACACTTCCATTATATAAAGCAATATTACTTTACATCATTTTTTTGTCCACACCTGCCTAAGACTATTGCACCATAATAATTTTATTATAGGAATAGAACATGTATAACTGTGTTATATCTATATTACCAGGAACTAGCAAATACCTCAGGCATCAATGCATCTACCATAGTAGAGGCCTCCAAATTCACAGCATCTGTCAGACGTTTCCTTGGAATAATGTGTTTTTATACTGGGCCGCCTCCTAGGAATAGGCTGCTAAGATTCATGAGTAAATTCAGCATATGTGCTTGAGAAAAACAGATTAGTCAGAGAGAGGAAATCATGTCCAGGGCAAAAGTATTACCATCACCTATAGCATTAAATCTGAAGGAAGAGGCACAACCAAGTAGCTGGGTTTACTTTGTATGTGCACAGAGTGGATTAAGGTCACGTGCACACGCTGAGTATTTGATGAGTTTTTTACCTCAGGATTTGTAGACAAAACCAGGAGTGGAGCAATCAGAGGAAAAGTAATAGAAACACCTGCATCACTTCTGTATTTAATCATCCAGTCCTGGTTTTGGCTACAAATCCTGAGGTAAAAAACTCAACGTGTGCACGTGGCCTAACAGCACGGATCTGATACCTTTGTGGTAATCAGACACATGTTCTATCATTTTGCATGAAGTGAAAAAGTGATCTTCTAACAATATAACAGAGTAGAAGACCTAAGAATGGACCCATGCTAAGTGGCAGGTTACTGGGTTTTTAGATTAATACTTTGTATTTTGGAAACCTCCATATAACAAGCCCATGCTTTAACTGTTAACAAGATAACTAATAACTGAGATTCCTGGGACCTGCTGTGATTACTAGAACAGGGTTTCTGATCCCCTTTACTTTCTGTGGACAGGACTGTATGGAGCCCCATGTATATTTCACTGTTCCCATAGAGACAGTGGACTCGAGTGTGTCCATATGCCGGTTTCTCTAACAGGTTGGAGATATAGGAAGTACAATGTTACCAGGGCTGTGGAGTTGGAGTCGTAGTTGGAGTCGGTGTCCATTTTGGGTGGCGTCGGATTCAGGGAAATTGAGGAATTGGATGTATGGCCTACTGACTTCACAGCCATGGTTGTAGAGTCATGGAGTCAGTGTCCATGTTGGTGGAGTTGGAGTTGTACATGGTAAATGCGAGGAAGTGGCATGCAGGAGAGAGTTGACTGCTGTCTCTTTACGGAATATATTTGTTTCCACTCTCCCATCAAGTTGGAAGCAGCTCTGATGCCTGCCCCGATTGCCGGTGATCTGGGTCCCACAGGTGCACATGATCTGGACCTGTTAATGATGTGGCTATGGGAATATTTAAGCACATATCCCCAAACTCTCCCCTCACAGTCCCCCAGTAAGAAGCCGATGAAACACCTGACAGGGTCTGCGCCCAGACACGGTCCTTCTGTCACCATAGCATTGCACTTTAGAGATGGGTGAGTGACTACAGCTGGACATAATGGTCCCCATGCACCTTAGGAACTTCCCGGTGGCAGTCTTTATTAATGCATACATGATTATTATATCATATATGGGATTTCTGTACATATGTACTGTTGCTGTTGAATCATGTGATTTTACTTTGCCAGAGTGTACCAATTATCATTGTGAGGGACATTGTCTACTCTATTTTCTCATATTTGTACTCATCTTCACTATGTGTATGGTGCCAGTTGTTGTGTATATTCCCACGAAATACCAATTTCTTTGATGTTTATTTTTGTAATGTTTGACCAGCCTTCATTTCTCAATTGATTGAATAATAATAAATCACAGCACTTGCAAACAATCCATCTCTTGAACCATTATTTTGACTGGTACTTTAAAAAGGGACTCCAGGGAGAGAAAACTTTTTAGTTCTGTCCCTGCCCTCCTACATGATGAAGCAGAGCTGGGCACTACAGTTCTAGGATCTATAGATTACGTATAAATCAATAAAATCATACCTGCTCCTCAGCACTCACCCCTCCCTCATGGGATGTAATGCCCCTTTAAAGGATATGTAAAACCTTGGTTCCCCTTTGTGTAAGATCTAATATACACCTGTCTGGAGTCCACATGTTGCTTTATGGACTCAGCGCCATCATGCCGGTGACGAGAATCTGTCACTGAGGCACTAACAACAGAGGAATCCTGATTCACCATGACATTGGAGCTCTAGAAGATTAGCTTCCTTTTCCACTAGCACTTAATCTATGTGTACACGTTATTGTTGCTTCTTTTAAATTTTTTTGCAGCATTTTTATGAAAACTAAAAGCGGCTTTTTACAGTACCAGCAACAGTTATGAGAGTTCAGAAATCTCATGCAACAATTATTTTTTATTACTGATTGAGTTGGAAAACTGCTCCATGTCAATTCTTTGTGTTTTTTTCTTTTTCATCCTAGAAAGCAAAGAGGAAGTGCAAACATGCTGCAAATAAAACAGAACCACGTGTTTTTGGTGAATAGAACATGTGCTGTAGACAGATATCACATGTATAAAACACAACCCAAAATGCAACATAACAATGCAGCTTCGTTACTGCAAAGAGAGCAGGTTTTGCCTGCCCAAAAAAAAAAGCAATGTGTGAACTTAGCCTAAGGCTGTATTCACACGCTGCGAAATTTCTGCGCTATTGATCCACTTTGGACGGATCCGCCATTGCAGTGAAAGGCATTAACGTTGGCTGTCCCAGCCAAGTCAATGCATTCCACTATTTGCCATTCACACACTGCGCTTTTTATGGACCGGCTTTCGAGCCCCCCTAAAAAAGTTGCATGCCAATTATCTGGCGCTTTTACTCACCTTGCCACGTCCCCATGGGGATCTCTCCTCATCCTGACGCAACAGGACCTTGGACAGCACCAAGTGACCAAGCGATGTCACATGGCAGGCCGCAGGGTTCTAGAGGCAGCGAAGCTGGGGCCTCCGGGGATGGCAGGACATCACTGGTGGTCACAATGGAGTGTGGCAAAGTGAGTAAGCGCAGGCAAATAGCGCAGCGCCATTCACACACATAAGGCTGAGCTTTTTAAGGATTTGTTCTTGGTGCAGTTTTTGCACCAAAAAAGGATCCTCACAAAATGCAGCAAAAACGCTGTGTGAACGCAACCTAACACAGAACCATAAACCCTGGCGAAATGCTAGCTACTATACCCAAGAGCAAACAGAAGGATTTCCACACCTGTACTACTGTGACCAATTAGCTTTACATGCAGTTACAATTACCGTATTATGCATTGCTTATATAGTGCTTTAGACATTATCCTCATTGAGGCTCACATTCTAAATTCCCTATCAGTATGTCAGGGAAGAAGCTTGGGGAAAACAAGAATTTGAGAATATCCAACTATACACAGGGTACAAAGCTGTGAGATGCAGACAATCTGTGACAAGATGACATAACCAGACCTGTAGGCCCGGTCAGAGCATTCAAAAAGTAAGTGAATAAGCAGCACAATGGGAGAAAAACTATTCCATTCAGATGGGCTTTCTGTGGAGTGATATTTTGGATATTTATCAGTTTATCACCTAGAATTATCCCTTTATTTTTTTTGCAATTTATAACGGTCAGATGAAAGTGTCACGTGTAGGACATAGCAGTCTCAGAACTGTACAGAGCTGAGAAGTTATCAGTATTTAAAAGGAACCTATCACCTAGTTTAAGCCCCCCAAGCTGTTACTACCTATCCCTGCACCTTCCTATTACTAATCTAACTATACCTCTCTGTCCTAACTGTGTGCTGTGATGGTGTATAAAAAGCATTTTATACTTACAGGTTGTTATGGTAACGAAGCGGGGGGCTACTGTTGATTCTTCTTTATGACGCCCCGATGGGCGTCTTCATTCCCTTCTGTAAATCCTCCTGTTTAGAAATGCCTGCCCTTCTCATAGTATTGCGCCGAGCCGAAGCGTCATATCCGGCCCAATGCATTGTGGGGCTGATCACGTGGGACGACCCGACTTCAATATGCACACTGCGCATGCGCTGGGCCGTCCCACGTGATCAGCCCCACAGTGCACCGGGCCGGATATGACGCTTCAGCTCGGCGCAATACTATGAGAAGAGGCGGTGATTTCAAAACAGGAGGATTTACAGAACGGAATGAAGATGCCCATCGGGGTGTCATAAAGAAGAATCGAGGAGGGGACAGAGAGCGAAAGAGGAAACCCACTGGGGCTCCTAACAGTAGCCCCCCCGCTTCGTTACCATAACAACCTGTAAGTATAAAATGCTTTTTATACACCATCACAGCACACAGTTAGGACAGAGAGGGATAGTTAGATTAGTAATAGGAAGGTGCAGAGACAGGTAGTGACCGCTTGGGGTGAGGCTTAAACTAGGCGACAGGTTCCCTTTAAATTATGCATCCTCTTCTCAGGAAGATTAATATTTTGTAAACAATATACCTATGTTATAATGAGCATGTTTAGCACTTCATATTCTGGAAGTAACGGAAGAATTATGGTAATTGTCAGGGGGCAATAGTCCACACCCACTAGTCAGGGTTTCTAGCCGGGAACATGCATACCGCATAATTGTGGTCCGTTCCCCTTTTAGAGAATGCGAATCCTCCCTGCGTACAGTGCAAGCGCTGGGAGGACTGATAAGTGTGCAGACACAGAGGGCAGAATCATCAGTTTAGTCCGGACAACACCTTTAAAAGATGAAAGAATAATGACTTGGTCCTCCCCTGACCTAAACCCTATTGAGAAGAATTTGTAGGCCTTGCTTAAACGGGAGATTAAGGCTGTGTTCACACACTGCTGTTTAACAGTGTTTTTGCGTTGCGTTTTTGCCATGGTTTTATGTTAATCTATGCAAATGTAGACCTGCGTTTTTGTTTCTCTGGATAACCTATGTGAATCCAGGAAATGCTGTCCATACACATTGGCTTTATTTCTTTGCAGAAACTGAAACCTGCACAGGTTTTACTACGTTTTGAAAAGAATGAGCATGTCAGTTGTTTTCAAAATGCAGAGCTGCGTTCTACCATAGGTTAGGAGAAAGAGAAAGAAAAAAAAAGAAAGAAAAAAAGGGAAAGACACCTCACTATAACCAACAGGAAGAATGCTGTAAAAACTGGAAACCTCCTGCCAGGAAAAACGTTTAAAAATATTATCACCCCCATTTTTGCTGCAGCAAAAATGCACTGTGTGAACAAAGCCTTAGGCAGCTTTCACATCGCTATTGTTAGCCATCCGTGGCTGTCCATTGTAACATGGATAGCCACGGATCTGATTTGGCCACCATGTATTCCTATGAGCACGGATTGGTGCTCTATTGCCATCCGATTTGTCACGGATCCGATTGTGTCCGTTTTCTTGCTGTACCTAGAATCGGAGACTGCTCCGATTTCGGGCACAGCGGACCAAATCGGACACAATCGTATTCGGCGCGGTCCACGGCAATTAACATGGGTGCCTATGGAGCGCGGGTCCGGGAAAAAAACTGAATCGTTTCTTGAACCCAATTTTAGTGTACCGAGCATGCTCAGTACACTAAAACTGCTCTTTAGCATGTAATTTAATTTTCGTAATGTATGTATATACATTGCGGAAGTGAAGCAAGGGTTAAAAATAAAAAAAAAGATCCTCACCTCTCCGGCGTGTGCCCTGCGATGTACGCCATCTAGCTCCGAGGGCTTAAGGACCTAGATCAGCTGACCAGCCCGCCGATTGGTTTTGGCGGGCAAGCTATTTAAACTGCTCAGCTGATGCAGTCATTTGACCAATCAGCTGATCGAGTTGCCCCGCCCAGCCAGCTGATACAGGTCCTTAAAGAGGACCTGTCAACCCCCCTGGTGTATGGCAATCTAAATGCTGCACTGAATGCAGCATGTCTGCTGCTTTCAGGGAAGAGGTCCCCCATGTGTCTGAGTGCGGTGTACCCCGAGATATAGCCCTAGGAAAACTCAATGCTAGAAGCCATGAAGGCATTCCCTGTGGATGGAGTGAGCTCGATTGACAGGGCCATTCCCTCCCCCTCTGCCTCTCTGTGCGGCCTCCTGCTGTGCTGTTTATACTTTGTTCAGACAGCAGGGCAGGACAAATTATTTGCATGCTGTGTGTGGCAGGATGAGTGACAGGGAGGAGGAGGGCAGAGCCTGCACAGCAGAAGCAGCACAGAGGGGTAGGGGGGGGGAATGGGGAATAGCCCCCGTCAATCGAGCTCACTCCAGCCACAGAGAATGCCTTCATAGCTTCTAACAGTGAGTTTTTCTAAGGCTATATCTCGGGGTACACAGCACACAGACATATGGGGGACCCCTTCCCTGAATGCAGCAGACATGCTGCATTCAGTGCTGCATTTAGATTGCTATGTAGCAGGGGGGTGACAGGTTCTCTGTAAGCCCTCAGAAATAGATGCCGAACATTGCGGGACACTCGCCGGGGAGGTGAGGATCTTTTTTTTATTTTTAACCCTTGGTTCACTCCCGCAATGTATGTATATACATTGCGAAAGTGAAAGTGTCCCGCTTGCCTGCACTTTGCAGGCTCAGGCTCCTTTCTGTGTCCGGATTCGTGAAAATCACAGAAACACGGACACAGAAATGGCATCAGAGGCACACATCGGATCCTGTCCTTTCCTGTCTGTTGGGTCCTGCAAAAAAACAGGATCCCCACAGACAGGAAAAGAAATCGCGATGTGAAAGCAGCCTAATACTTTCAGAAAAATTCAGATTTAAAGTTTACTTATCTGTTGGACAGATCAACAACAATGTAGTTGTTTGACAATAATTGATCATCAAAAATACAAATTGCCTAATAATTGTGCACACATGGTTCCACACTGGAGAAGACTAACAGCATCCCTCGGTCTGGAGCCTCAAACAAGCAGCAGAGCCACTGAAAGGAAAAGCGTGCAGAACCTTCTATGCCATCAGAAGACAACCGTACCACCGCAAACCACCAGAGAGAGTTTGGCTTAAGATATTCGATAGTTTCATAACTCCTATACTGCTGTATGGTAGTGAGGTATGGGGCTCAGTGTCTTACCCAGACCAGGCAAAGTGGGATTCCAACCCAACCAATCTTCCACCTAGAGTTCTGCAAATATCTCCTCCAAGTACATTGCAGCACCTCAAACATAGCCTGTCGGGCAGAGTTTGGCTGAATCCCCTTATGGTTAACTATAAACAAGAGGACACTATCACACTAGGCACACATACAGAGCAGCAACCCCAGCTCCTACCATCATAAAGCCCTACTGAGCCAAAGCTCAGAGCAGGCCATGAACCCCAGCTCCCAGTCCCGCGGCCATATTTGGAGTTCCTGCCGCCCTAGGCACTTTCAGCGGTCGCGCGCCTTCCCGATCAGTCAGACTAAGCGTATATAGACACAGCAGTTTACTTTTCAGGAAGATCCGCTCAGTATTCCACCTGAAAAAGCAACAAATAAATGGTAAAAGGAATGACCTCATGCACGGCAATGTAAAAACAAATTGCTGTTTATGTGTTCAGCCTTTTCAGGTTTTCCTTTTTAACTGTGTGTCCTATCTTTTATCTGAATTCCAGCATTCAGGGGTTCACACATGTCAGTGCCCGCAGCCTTCAGATAGTAGTGAAGACCTCCATACAGATGAGACTAAAGTTGGCTAAACCTGTAAGGACAGTCTAATGTGTATGGTGGCTCTAATGGTACCTTTACACGCCGCGACGGCAGGCTGGATACATCCCGCTACTTCACGTGCACAAGCACGCTCAAACGGTTACAAACGGTCAACGCACCCTCTTTACACGCCGCCACAAGGTGCGCTACGCCACGCTACATCTATAGCTAGCTACATCGCCGGGTGTCTCAAGTAGCCAGCTGTAGCTCATTTACACACCGCTATAACCAGCTACTATGGGCGGACCTGGTGCAACAGGGCCAGCACATAGGCGTGCCACAATTGTGGATTACGAGCCGTCCGTACGCTGATAGGACGAAGCAATAACATCCTGATTGGGCAGGCAACGCAGGAGGCTGAGTAATACAGCACGCTCGAGCGATTGTGTAGTGTGACTCGTCAGCTCCTTAAATATGCCTCCCTATGCAGCGACTACCAATCGTCATGCAGCAGCTTCCACCAATGATCGCACATGGGGCGCGGTAACACGAAGCCAGGGTCACGCCTTAGCTACATTGCAGGCTGTCCCGAGTTCCCTTCTGGTGCTTCTTTACACGCCGATACAGCTCGCTACCATCGGCGATGTAGCCATCAGTTTTCGAGCAGAGCTAGGAAACAGATGTATCTGTTGCCGGCTGTAGCGTCACGTCTTCAGACGCCGCTACGACGGGCTACATTGGCGCTACAAGCTACATTTGTAGCCTGTAGCGGGATGTATCCAGCCTGCCGTCGCGGCGTGTAAAGGTACCATTGCTGATGATTGGTCAAGTGAAATAAGGATCCAGCATGTCCGATTACAGACTGTAGATCCTTTTGTCCTCCAAGTGATAAGCTGCAGCCAGAGATGTCTAAGACCCTTTTCACATCAGCGGTTCTGTCTGGAGTCGGCAGATTTACCACATCTGCCGCCTGACGGCCGACTTGTGGTATGCTTGCGGCAAGCCCCCATTCATTCTCTATGGGGCTTGCGGTTACCAGCAGGTTTTTTTTGCCACAGCAAGTGCCGGATCCGGCAGAACCGCACTTGCCGCACCCAACCGCAAGCCCCATAGACAAGGCATGAGGGCTTACCGGACAGATGCCACAAGTTGGCCGTTAGGCGGCAGATCCGGCGCCGTCTGTTGGATTGGCCGGAAATATCAGCAAACCTTGCCTTATAATGTTTTAAGATTAAGTCTGTTAAGTTTAAGATTACAACATCCACATGACTACATCAACAGAACCACCGGCAATACAATAATACCTCACCAGAAATACTGTCTATACAATAATACCTCACCAGAACCATTGTCAATATGGCAATACCTCACCAGAACCATTGTCAATATGGCAATACCTCACCAGAACCATTGTCAATATGGTAATACCTCACCAGAACCATTGTCAATATGGTAATACATCACCAAAACCAGTCAATACATCACCAGAACCACCGGCAATACAATAATACATAATCAGTACCACCGTCTATACATCACAAGAACAGTACATTCCCTATTTAAATGTGTATGCATATTAAATGTCCCATACTGCTCATACTCCTCCCACATGTCTTAGACTCTTCACCCCCCATATGTTCCATGCAGCTCATCCTCACCCCAATTTCCCTGAATCCCATGTTACTTATCCTCCCCCCCATACGTCACATGCAGCTCATCCTTCCCCCCCTCCTCTCCCATGTTCCCATGTTCCACACAGCCTCTCCCCCATCCATGTAGCTTACCCCCCCATGTTGCATGTAGCTTCTCCCCCCACGTTCCACGTAGCTTCTCCTCCTCATCCATGTACCTTCTCCCTCTATCCCCCCATCCATCCATGTACCTTCTCCCCCATCACCAAACCATCCATGTACCTTCTCCTCATCCATCCGTCTTCTCCCCCTTTTCCATGCCGCCCCCACATCCATCCATTCAGCTACTTCCTCTTTTTCATGCTGCCCCCTATTCATCCATCCCGTTCTCCCCCCTCTTCCAGGCCATCCTATCCATCCATCCCATTGTCCCCCCCAGGTTGCCATCTTCGGCTGTAATATCGCCTTACCTAACTCCACGCTCCTGATCTCGGCAGCTTCTTTCTCTGCCGCTCCTGGTCTCCTGCTCGCCGTCACCAGCCGGCACCCGGCACAATCCATTACTCGGCACAAGGTGGCACGCGGTGGCAGCACCCATCACCAGGTAGCAGCCGCCAGCACCCATCACCAGGCGGGCAGCCGCCAGCACCCATCACTAGGCGACAGCTGCCAGCAGCCGGCACCAATCGGCAGCCGCCAGTGCCTGACATCAGCCACCGGTGATGTGCTGCCTGGCGGCACGGGAAATTGAAATTTCCTCCTCCTCACTCCTCCGACCTCGTCCCCTCAGCGGCCTGTGAGCTGAGATGCAGCGGCAGCAGGCCGGGGCGGGCTGGATGACTGAGGTAGGGAGGTGGATCGGCCCAAAAAAAAAAAATAAACGCGCTCAGGCGCCACCCCCCCCTTCCCGAATTCTGGTGCCCTAGGCACGTGCCTACACTCCAAAACCAGGCAGACCCTGTGTGTCTATACAGAATGAGCGCCCACAATCTAGAAATGGAAACGGAGGCACTGACAGACATACAAGCTACGAGAGAACAGACAGTGCCAGCACTGCCAGCAGGGGGCACTGGAGCATGAGACACACTCCCTGCTACACTGCACCAAATAAATACTCAGCTGTGAGGGCCTCCCACTTCCAGAGACTTTCCATTCACAAACCGGACTTTCCACCTGTGGATAAGGAGAGGAAACTCTACATCCTACTGGGGGAAGAGGAAGCAACAATGGAGATCGCTGCCCAATACGTCACCATATGTTATAAGCTGAGAGGAACTTAAAACCCCCAAATGGACTATTATTCCCCAAACTGTGCCCCAACACCCCATTCCCCTCCCTTTTCACATTATATTTTTATTGCTTTGGCAATAGTAAATGTATTTTGGTCCTGCCAATATAAAGCCTATTTGAGTTTGAGTTTGAACTCTGAAACTCTTTCCAACATATCTTATGACCTCATGCCCTATCGGATCTATACCCAATATGAAAGGTCACAGTGTCCTCCTGTATGAAGTCATTCTTTTCTGCCTGAGCCCATATTAACCACACCTGAAACAACGTCCTCTGCACATTTCGATTTCAGAGCAGAACAGTAAAAAAAATAAAAGTAGTTACTAAAACTGAGATAATGAAAGTCAGAACACATGATACAGTTTATACATCTATATCTAATTAAGCTGTCACCAGATACTCGTAATGTGAGGACTGCGACCAACACAGAGGAACACCGGCAGACTATGGAGTCAGTGAGTGAATTCACTAATGGCATATTCATTTATACACACAATGAGACGTCACTGAAAAAAGGGACAAAAGGAGGGAAAAAAGCAGCCATATTTCCATACCATGTTCAGACACAAGTGCACAACTGGATGCAGCAACCCTTCGTGATGATAAAGGCGGGGGCAGTACAAGTGTACTGATGAAACAACCTCTTACTAACCCCCTAAACATCTGTGGGGTGGCCGCTTAACCCCTTCACCACCCGGCGATTTTCCGTTTTCATTTTTTTTTCCTCCCCTTCTTTCAAGAGCCATAACTTTATTTTTCTGTCAATATAGACATATGAGGGCTTGCTTGTTGTAGGATGAGTTGTACTTTTGAATGACATCATTCATTCTACCATATAGTGCACAAGAAAATGGTATGATTGCAAAAAAAAAGGCCAAATTTCACAATATTTATTTTTTTAATGAATTTACCATGTTCACTCTATGGCATAACTGACCTTGTCAGTATAATTCTACTGGTCAATAAGAGTTCGTAGATACCAAACATGTATATTTTTATCTAAGTGGTGAAAAAAAAAAGGAGAATTGCGCTTTTGTCGCCATTTTTCAAGACCTGCAGTGTTCTCATTTTTCAGGAACTGGGCTGTATGATGGTTTATTTTTGCGTCTTGCGCTGATGTTTTAATGATATCATTTTTGAATACATGCAATGTTCTGATCGCCTGTTATTGCAATGTTGCTGTTACCAAAAATACTTAATTTTGACGATTTTACTTTTTTTTCTGCTGCACATTTTACTGATCAGATAAATTTATTTTAGATTTTGATAAAATAGTCATTTCTGAATGTGGCGATACCAAATGTTCATTTTTGTAATAGTTTTATTTCCGATGGAGCAAATGTTAACTTACGTTTTTATAATTTTTTTACAAAAATTTCTCACTTTTCATTTTAACTAGTCTCCTTAGAGCGCTTCAACCCTGCACTGCCCAATCATGTCTGCTGTACAGAGCCGTGCTGATGCACAGCAAAAATGATCACCTCTTGTGAACGCCGACACTCAGCCAGCGTTCCCAGGATTAAGTCATGACCATGACCCCTTAAAGGATTTATCCGGCTTAAATCAATCTTTACAGTATTGGGCTACACAGATACAAGTAGATATATGGTCTACCTGATCTGCTGTAAGCCATTGTCTCCTGTCAGCTCTCCTAGGTTGTAGATACTGCTTTGGCTGTTTTGACAGTTGCCTGGATATTTATCAGGAGGCCTATAGCAACCAATCACAGCTCAGTTTCTATTTTGCTACAAGTCATTAATATGAGTTCTGATTGGCTGCTATAGGCAACAAAGGACATTTTTAGCATATTACAGCTTATGTGCTAGTTTATATGATCATTGTTGTGGAGGCTAATGTAAGTCACATGACCTTAGCTCTATTCTAATGTGTGGGGTTTTAGATCGTGTCAATTGCAGACAAAGCCCCATAAGAAAAGGAACTTGATTGGACGATTGTCGTCAAATGCCAAGAGAAAAGTCATGTTACGGCTCAATAAGCAATCTGAAAAAAGGGAAGCCAAGGCTGACAGAAATAAGAAAAAGAGCTGCTTCCTCAAGGGCTTCTGAAACCTCTCAGCAGAGAGACGCAACACTTTCAGACAAGAGAACAAGAGCCAAGGGTCACTGAAACACCTCAGCAGACATAACTCTACTTCATAGGAAATGTAGAAGCCGAGGCTCAGCAGAGATGCTCTAATTCCAAACACTTGCCTTGATATTGCCACCAACTTGCAGCAGTTCGTTCACTTAATCCATATGTTCAAGTTTGAAAGACTGCACTTAAATGTATGCCAAGTGACTATTACAAAGTTGTAATCAGAGTTGACAAAACACACACGATGAGTAAAAGTGGCGTTGCAATGCCCCCACTATTGATGATGTAGCTATCTTGATTGTGGGTAATGAGTTTCAAAGCCATGACATTATGCTTCAGAAAAGGAACACCAGTTTGCAACGGGTAGTAGTAACTCACAGGTCCTATGATGCACTGCAATATCCAATTATTCAATTATCTGGCTACTAGATGGCGGCCCGATTCTAAAGAATCGGGTATTCTAGCCTATAGTTATTAGGGTATACAGCGGCTGAGTGGTTAGCAGAGTATACGGAGGCTCAGTGGCTAAGAGTCTGCTTTAGGGCAGAGTGCAGTGGTCAGGGGCAGAGTGCAGTGGTCAGGGGCCTGATGCAATTGCATCGGGAGCGCGGTGAAATGAACTGTGTGTATAGAGGCGGGTCAGTGGGTAGCAGAGTATACAGGGGGCTCTGAGGGTAGCAGATTATACAGGCAGCTCTGTGGGTAGCAGAGTATACAGGCGGCTCTGTAGATAGAGTATAATGTGGCGGGAGGCTGGAGGGTGAGGAGAGGTGGGGCTGGAGGGGTGAGGAGAGGTGGGGCTGGAGGGGTGAGGAGAGGTGGGGCTGGAGGGGTGAGGAGAGGTGAGGCAGGAGGGGTGACGAGAGGTGAGGCAGGAGGGGTGAGGAGAGATGCGTCTGGAGGGGTGAGGAGAGAGGAGGCTGGAGCGGCGACATGAGTGTTCGGCACACCTCTGCTCCTCTAGGCTGCACACATCACGGCGATCGTCTCCCGCCCGTGATGTGTGTTTTAGGCAGGATGGTAGCGGGGGGGCAGGATGGAGCCGGCGGGGGGGGGGGGCAGGATGGTGCTGGCGGGGCAGGATGGTGGCAGGGGGGCAGGATGAAGCGAGCAGGGCAGGATGGAGCGAGCAGGACAGGATAATGGCGGGGGGGGCAGGATGGAGCGAGCGGGGCAGGATGGAGCTGGCGGGGGGGCAGGATGAAGCCGGCAGGGGAGGCAGGATGCAGGCGGGGGGCAGGATGCAGCCGAGGGGGGGGCAGGATGGAGGCGGCGGGGGAGGCAGGATGCAGACGGGGGGCAGGATGCAGCCGAGGGGGGGGGGGGCAGGATGGAAGCGGCTGGGAGGGAAAAGCAGGATGGAAGCGGCGGGGGGGGGGGAAAGGCAGGATGGAAGCGGCGGGGGGACAAGATGGAGGCGGCGGGGGGCAGGATGAAGGCAATGTGGGGGGGCAGGATGGAGCTGGTGTGGGGGGGATGGAGGCGGCGGGGGGGGGTTAGGATGGAGCCGGCAAGGGGGGGGGCAGGATGCAGCCGGGGGGGAACAGGATGCAGCCGAGGGGGGGGGGGGGTGTGGGAGGATGGAGGTGGCAGGATGGAGGTGGCGTGGGGGGCAGGATGGAGGCGGCGGGGGGGGCAGGATGGAGCCAGCAGGGGGGCAGGATGTTGATGGCGGGGGGGGGGGCAGGATGGAGGCGGCGTGGGGGCAGGATGGAGCCGGTGGGGGGGCAGGATGGAGGTGTGTGGGGGGGGCAGGATGGAGTGGGCAGGGGGTCAGGATGGAGCTGGTGTGGGGGGGGGGCAGGATGGAGGCGGTGGGGGGGGCAGGATGGAGGCGGTGGGGGGGGCAGGATGGAGGCGGCGGGGGGGTCAGGATGGAGCCGGCGGGGGGGCAGGATGGAGCTGGTGTGTGTGGGGGAGCAGGATGGAGCGGGAGGGGGGTAGGATGGAGGGGGGGCAGGATGGAGGTGGCGTGGGGGGGACAGGATGGAGCCGGTGGGTGGGCAGGATGGAGCTGGTGTGGGGGTGGGGGCAGGATGGAGCAGGTGTGGGGGGGGGGCAGGATGGAGCCGGCGGGGGGCCAGGATGGAGCTGGTGTGGGGGGGGGGGTCAGGATGGAGGCGGTGGGGGGGTAGGATGGTGCGGGCGGGGGGTGCAGGATGGAGCCGGTGGGGGGGCAGGATGGAGCTGGGGGGGGCAGGGGCAGGATGGTGGTGGCAGGGGGAGGGGCAGGATGGATGAGAGGATACACAGGCGTGTGCCGGCTTGCAGGACCTGTTGGTGCCTGGGAAACCAATCAGGTGATCCCAGGCAACCACAGGTCCTCAAGGCATGGAGCTAGAGGAGGTAGATGGAGGGCGCCGGCGGACGGGCAAGTATTCTCTATGAGTTTTTGTTTTTTTTTATTAGAAGCAAGCAGGGGGGGGGGGCCGCAGGACCCGTGGGGGGGTGCAGGACGACCCGCGGGGGGCAGGACGACCTGCGTGGGGGGCAGGACGACCCGCGGGGGGCGCGGGGGGGGAAGGAGCAGCCGCGGGGGGGGGGGGCCGTAGGAGCCGAGGGGAGGCAGGGGCCCGGAGCAGTGGCGGAGGGGGCAAGACGACCTGCGGGGGGGCCCGCAGGAGCCATGGGGGGCAGAAACAGCGGCGGGGGGCCCGCAGGAGCCGTGGGGGGGCAGGAGAAGCCGCGGGGGGGCCGCAGGAGCGGGCGAAACTTCCGAGAGTGGAACGTTCTTCCACCGTTTCCTGTAGTCGGGCGTTGCCCGGCTAGCCCGCAGCGGTGACGTCACCGCCATGGTCCGGAGGCCATCACGGAAGTAACCTTCGGGTTTTCTGGAAGTGGCCTTCGGCTTTTATATATTAGATACACACACACATATACAGTATACAGACACACACATACACATATAGTATATACAGACACACACAGTATACACACACACACAGTATACACACACACACACAGTATACACACACACACACACATATATACAGTATACACACACAGTATACACAGACACATATACAGTATACACACACATATACAGTATACACACACAGTATACACACACAGTATACACACACACAGTATACACATATATACAGTATACACACACACACACACATACAGTATACACACACAGTTTACACACACACATACAGTATACACCACACACACATACAGTATAGACAGACATATACAGTATACACACACACACACACACAGTATATACACACACACACATACAGTATACACACATACAGTATACACACACAGCAGACAGTATACACACACATATACAGTATACACACACAGTATACACACACACAGTATACACATATATACAGTATACACACACACACACAGTATACACACACAGTTTACACACACACATACAGTATACACCACACACACATACAGTATAGACAGACATATACAGTATACACACACACACACACACACACAGTATATACACACACACACACATACAGTATACACACATACAGTATACACACACAGCAGACAGTATACACACACATATACAGTATACACACACATATACAGTATACACACACATATACAGTATACACACACAGACACATACAGTATACACACACACATACAAATAAAAAAGCCAAGAAGCCAGCGCTGCCTAAGGTTAGCACGCAATACAAAAAGTGCATGTATTGCGTGCTAACCTTAGGTAGCGCTGGCTTCTTGGCTTTTTTATTACACACACATACAGTATACACACACACACACACATAAAATCTCACTCTTCAGTGCAGGAGACTGTGTATGAAGAAGCCGCAGATCTCCTCTGTATCGGTGTGTGATCAGAGCTGTCTCCTCAGCTCTGCAGCATTTCCGGTCCCCTGAAGACTACATCTCCCATCATGCACCGCGGTTCCTCCCTTGTGACGCCATGATCCTGGAAGCAGTGAGGAATCTAAGGGGGAGGTGGCATCCAGCCTATTATTGTGTGATTGGGGTGGTCCCCTTGGACTTGTTCCAGCCACCCCTGGGCTCAGCAGACACTTTAATGGATGCGGCTGGGGCCGGGTGTGTGGTGCGGACACGCCCCTTAGTTACCCGACCGCGGCCTTGGTTACCAAGCTCTCCGGGGAGCGTGGAGGGGAGACCGGGGAGCGTGGAGGGGAGACCGGGGAGCGTGGAGGGGAGACCGGGGAGCGTGGAGCGTGGAGGGGAGACCGGGGAGCGTGGAGCGTGGAGGGGAGACCGGGGAGCGTGGAGCGTGGAGGGGAGACCGGGGAGCGTGGAGCGTGGAGGGGAGACCGGGGAGCGTGGAGCGTGGAGGGGAGACCGGGGAGCGTGGAGCGTGGAGGGGAGACCGGGGAGCGTGGAGCGTGGAGGGGAGACCGGGGAGCGTGGAGGGGAGACCGGGGAGCGTGGAGGGGAGACCGGGGAGCGTGGAGGGGAGACCGGGGAGCGTGGAGGGGAGACCGGGGAGCGTGGAGGGGAGACCGGGGAGCGTGGAGGGGAGACCGGGGAGCGTGGAGGGGAGACCGGGGAGCGTGGAGGGAGATGACCCTAACGCACTTCTGTAAGTTTGGCAGCCACGTCCACGACGAAGCAAGTAGCGCCGAAACTTACGGAAGTGCGCTACGGCAATTATATATTAGATCACTTTGAAATACCTCAGACAGATCCTGCAACAGGCAACCCTTCAGGAAAGATGTGTCAACCATGGACTTCTATGCCTATAGGATCATGACAAGGATTTGCTGAAGAAAATCATGTTGTAATACCCACAGGACGTGATGATGTAAAGTGGATTCACTAGACCACTGATTGTGCAGTGGCAGCTGTATACACGATACTCAACAGACAGGAGAGCGATTCTCGTAAAACAAAGGATATTAATTGTGGAAGGTTTAACAAAAGGGAAAACGTGCCTGAGGGGAGGACCCTCTGGATCGCGACACTGTACACTCGTAGTGGAACACCAGCAGAGATAACACCTGTACAGGGAAACATCCGTTACAATACCAGGAGGCCTAAATGCCGTGAATCCCTGACCAGAGGGGCGACCCATGCAGACCAGACAGTAGATATGGAGAGATTGAGGAACACTGGCTCTGTCAGAGGAGAGGATCCTGAGAGCTCCATGTAATCCCAGAAAGTCTGATCCAGCTGGTTGAGGTATCCGGATTGTCCACAGGGTTTCAGGATAAGAAACTGCCAACAGACAATTCTGTGGAGACAGAGGTATTTGCAAAAAAGCAAGGCAAAAGTTTTACTTGCACAGCACTGCAGGAGTGTGACCTGAAAAGTCATCCAAATGACTTAACAAGTTGGCCAAGCACCTCCCATAGGGGGAAGATGTTTTTTATGCACAAAGCAGTTCAGCACTCAGAGTCCTAATAGGGAACAGGTGAACTGTTCCATTAATTATGTGTAGGAAGCGGCGCGCGCATCCTAAACGTATTCCCAGGTGACCTGCCAAGAGAACGCAGGTTCCTGGAAGGGAAGGAAGCAGATGGCCACATGGAACCATGGACACGGTAAGCAGAATTAGTGGAGCTCCGTGGTGGGCGCTGATCTCCTTGCTTAGAAAAGACCGGCCCTACGGCTGAGGGCATGACACATCCACAAATGCAGACACATCTTCCACCAATTCATCGTTGACATGTATGCAAAAATCGAGAGTAAACATTTTTTGTGTAGCTGATTAAATCAAAAGAAGCTCAGAGCTAAGAATACAATTTCCTTAGAGATTCTTTGGCAAATAATGCTGATCTGAACAAGTGAGTAAAATGGTTATTCTTCCATTATGTATCACTGGAAGTCCACGACACATGCATGAATACACACAGGATGCAATAAGTTATGGGAGAAAGTTTGGTTATCCATATATTTGTATTACCTTCACTTTAAATCCTGATTGGAAAGAAATCAGAGGACACCTGTAACCAGGCCAGAAAACTGTGAGAGCCGCTTTACACACACCAACTTCTGTGACCAACTTCTGAACAGATCTCTGGTTGCAGTGAAATCATGGACACATTGTTCCATTTTGTTGCTGTGTACAAATGGAACTATGTGTCCATGATTTCACTGCAACCAGAGATCTGTTCAGAAGTTGGTGTGTGTAAAGCGGCCCTGAATCATCATGACATTATTGCTTGAGTTTTCAAAGGAAAACTCACAAAAAAATGATTACTCTGATCACTAAAACACACATTTATGGTGAGACACAGTGCTGGATTTAATCAGTCAAATAACAAAAATCAGCCATCCTCATGCCCATATCTTGATCTGGCTGTAACAAATAAATACAACCCACCAAAATGACAATATCAACAGTGCCGAATTGCCGGATCCCGAGAATGACCCGTTGCTGTTTGACACCATCACAAAGAACATGATCCATGATCACTGTGAACCTCTACAAAAATTGTCCCTGCATGGATGATGGCAGGTGTTCTAAGGATTATCCACTAGTTCCTGGTCCAAGAAACACAAACAGGACAAGATGAATATCCAGTCTACCCAAGAAAACAAGGTGATGTTGATTTCACAGCAAAGCTCAAAATGCTGGATGGAACTTAACTCCAAAGGATAGAAATTGACAACAAGAGGGTGGTGCCTTACAATCCTCTGCTCGCAAAAATTTTCCAGGCCAACATCAACGTTGACTCAACCAAGTACATATGCAAATATGTCCACAAAGGAAGTGATCAAGCAATTTTTAAATGCCAGAAAAATGGACCTATTATTGATATAAAGTGCAGGTGTATTGCCCACCGGGGCCGTGGGTTACTCGGGAGCGGTCCCTGCTGTCTGGTCACAGGGGAACGTCACGGTAGTGGCTGCGGATTGGTTCCATGGCCTGGAGGGTTCGCAACAAAATTAAAAAGGGAAAAATATAAAAAGGTAAAAATAAAATGTAAAGTTTGTCACTGTGATGCCACCCGTGGTATGCGGCCAGATGTGACCACCGCTGCTTATCTCAGCTCCGGGAAATGGTGATGTCATGCAGCAAGGTGAGGAGACCCTCCATGGGCAGAGCTGGTTTATCCCCTGAGACGGTGATAAAAGTTTATAGTAAGATGGTTGTGAGGTGACCGTGGGGGTGCAACTTGCTACTGACAGCTGTGCTTCTGATTTCTTCAGCCTTGCAACTTCTTAGACACCAGAGGACGCTCAATAAAATTCTCACACAAGTCTCAAGTTCAACCGGGTACTTTACTCACGGCTTTTGCTTCTTATTTTCACACAGTCTCGGTTCTGCAGTGGGCGGTACCGGTAGCTAGTCTTTTTCAATGCCTTTCGGGTCTCTTCAGGACCACTCACAACCTCCGGGCTAGCAGTTGCGGACTTTCCTGGGTATCCTCCCTTTGGATCCCTAGTCCTATCTGATGCCTTTCCTTCGGTGTGACGGTCAGTAAGTTCCAGGCATAGAGACCCTTCACCTCACTGGTTAATCTGTGGCCAGGGCATATAGCACCCAACCACTATTACAGGGCCGGTACTCTGTCCATCGACCCAGTCCCTCAGTGTCTCTGTAAACCCGGTCTTCCACCTTGGACTCCTTCTCTTCTACACCTGGTCAGTAGCCTCGAACCCGGTCAGCCATAAGATGACACCAGCTGCTGGGTCCCGGTTTTCTCTCCGGTTGTTACAGTCTTCTTGCTATATCAGGGTTTTAGCTAGGAGACCAGTTCCTCCTCTGACTCCAACTAACTGTCACTCTCTCTTCCCCAGGTCACTACTGTTGCTCCTCTCCCTTACACAGGTGTCTCTCCTAAGCTACACCCATCTCTCTTCTGCCTGGCATAAAGTCCTAGGTCTAGGGATTCGGGGGCGTGTTTGGTTTGGGGTGGATGGCTCATCATCCCAGCTGCTGTACTACTGTGTGGCCACCGGTCCGCAGGGGCACCACACAGGCATTCCAGATGAGCAGGTATATCAACAGCAATTAAGCTGTTTGGAAAACACATGGGTTCTCCATTCATGAGCGCTACCCACCAGTTGTGCATCTTAGTGTTTAGTAGGAAAATGGACAGAGGGTTTACTTTGACCCCGCAAACCTGCACCAACAGCTTCTAACAACACCTAAGACACTGGCATTTTTGAACGGTGTCAACAAGATCCATTTGCAAAAACAATTGTCTACTGTGATCTACCAAAGTACTACACTTGGAATGCATCCAGAAAAACACTGTAACAGAGGAAACAGGGGCTTGATGTTGAAGGCTATCCAGGGGTCAAAGTAAATGATACTCTTGGTCGCGTCTACACTGTTCTTTCGTCAAATGCAGAGTGCTTCGACCGACACATATTACTTCATGTTGTCAAGGGCCCAACATAATTTTCTCAGCCTGTAAATGTGAGATAAATGAGCATAGGGTCTTATCCTTTTTACAGAGGGTTATAGCAGTGTATATTAGGAACTGCTCACCTGGCTCAGTTGTGTCACCCACAACCGGTATAATCGCCTGTAAGATGGCTTGTAGAATGGCTGCTGCAGGGCCGCACCTTCACGATAAACGTGGAAACAGGAATGCTGTAATGGGACAAAATGCTGGAATGCCCGCGCTGCAGGAATTCCGGCATTTTGTCCCATTACAGCAACATAATTTTCTGACCTGAAGACTATCGGAGGCCATGTCTGTGAAACATTCAAGGAAGCTTGTCAAAGACAAGGACTTCTG
The DNA here is from genome assembly GCA_033576535.1 of Allobates femoralis. Classification (NCBI taxonomy): domain Eukaryota; kingdom Metazoa; phylum Chordata; class Amphibia; order Anura; family Aromobatidae; genus Allobates; species Allobates femoralis. Next base: position 633,304,779 of record JARQOC010000003.1, read on the forward strand.
GAAAATGACAATGGGGCATGACTCTCAGTGAAGAAGCAGACACACAAACCCCAAATCGATTAAGGCTGCTTTCACATCAGCAGTAATTGTAATTTCGCGGCAGATCCAGCAGATGTCGCCGCTCCTGTTGGATCTGGCGCCTAACGGCCTACTTGCAGCACGAATTCCGGCAAGCCCCATTCATTCTCTATGAGATATGCGATCGGGTGCAGCAAGTGCAGTTTTGCCGGATCCGGTACTTACGGCCACACAAATAAATGCTGCTAGCAGCGTTTTTATTTGCAGTGCCGCAAGTACCAGATTCAGCAAAACCGCACTTGCCACACCTGACCGCAAGCCCTATAGAGAATTAATGGGGCTTTCCGGATTCATGCTGCAAGTTGGCTGTTACGCGGCAGATGCAGCGAAATCTGCTGCGATTATGAAAAAACGCTCATGTGAAAGGTTCCCAAGAGACCACTTTGCTATTCTTCTAACAACCTGCGACATTTCAACTCCCCCTTGAGATTTGGACAAAGTACAAAACTGATCTCAGTGAGAACATCCTGATGCAATTTAAAAAAGGAAATCCTCAGCTACTTATCAACTTCACTGAAAACATTTTCAAAGCCTTAATTCTCCTTAAAGCGAACCTGTCACCCCCTCCAGGCATCTAAAAATACCATAGCCACCTTCTGCAGCACTAAGGCTGCAGTCTGACAAGGTGTCTATAGCATTTATGCTCCCTTGATTCACTGAAATAAAGACTTTTATAAGATCTGTTTCAAACCAGATCCAAGACCGGGAGGCGGGTTTTGAAGTGTCTATCTCCCTCCTCTGTGGTGTCAGTCATCCCTCTCTGCTCTCTGTGCACCGCCTCCAGGGCCATCTCCCTCCATTACAGAGCTTTGTCAGCTCTGCTACAACATAGAGCTGCTGTTATAGGAGACCCCACAGTAGTAAATCTAGCAGGAGGACCCTGAGCAGACAAAGCACTGCCTGCTACATACAGCCCTTGAGCTGAGCTGTCAGCAGTGCAGCAGAGTTGAGTTTGTGCTTTAGATCAGGGGCTGAGGACGGAGCAATGCTGCTGGGAACAAGAAACTGAAAGTGAAAACTGCTCAGCTCAAGGGCTGCTATGTAGCAGGCAGTGCTTTGTCTGCTCAGGGTCCTCCTGCTAGATTTACTACTGTGGGGTCTCCTATAACAGCAGCTCTATGTTGTAGCAGAGCTGACAAAGCTCTGTAATGCAGGGAGGTGGCCCTGGAGGCGGTGCACAGAGAGCAGAGAGGGATGACGGACACCACAGAGGAGGGAGACAGACACTTGAAAACCCGCCTCCCGGTCTTGGGTCTGGTTTGAAACAGATTTTATGCAAGTCTTTATTTCAGTGAATCAAGGGAGCATAAATGCTATAGACACCTTCTGAGACTGCAGCCTTAGTGCTGCAGAAGGTGGCTATGTTATCTTTAGATGCCTGGAGGGGGAGACAGGTTCGCTTTAAAGACCAGATCATGGCAATGTTCGGAAAAGAATTACAGCTGCACCAGCAAACTCAACCACTGGAGAGATCATGTTTCCAAGCAACTTTCTAAATCATTACATCCATTGAGAAGCTAAAAGCAAAGGATTTTCCAAACATTCAATGCAACTTCGGAAAGTCTGGCTGAGGGCTATTCTAGCTCTGAAAAATGATCGGGTCAACAAGATCAATCTTCAAATTCTAAATCTCCTTCCAGGTGTGTGCAGGACCTACAAGCTAGTGGATGCAATGACAGACCCTGCTCAAACATTATTATATCTAATCAAGTTTTGGAACCATGAGGACTTTCTCCGCATAACCTCTCTCTAAACCCTGGAACACCTATTCTGCTGTTGAGAAATTTAGATCCACCAAAGCTGTGTAATGGTAAGACTATTGACTAAGGACCTGTTTCCACATGTAATTTAAGTAACTATTTTGACAGGATGTGCCAAAGAAGAGGACATTTTCATTCCAACAATTCCACTCCTATCTTATTTGTATTGTGATTTTTAATGCCTCCAGTTTCCAGTTTGATTGGCATTTCCAATGTCCATTAACAAGGCTCAGGGACAGTCATTGAAAGTAGCAGGAATTGATTTGCAATCTCCATGCTTTACTTATGGTCAACTTTTTGTGGCATGCTCAAGAGTTGGAACTGCCAGAAACCTCTTCTTTTTTTTTGTCTTTGCAGCGGAAGGAAAATTGAACAGTCATTTATCACAAGGCTCTTAAATAAGAAGTTGCAGATAAAATATTTCACATTGCTTGGATAATCATTTAGTTAATTTGTGTTGTATATCTGTGGTGTTCAATATATGATGCAAAATGCTTCTATTATGTTACTTTTAATAATAAAATTTCTGTTTATTTAGTTTGTGATTTTTATATGCAAAATATTTTTTTAACCCATTCTATTTTGTTATAGCTAAGAACAGTTAGTTACTATTCCGGGCAACACCGGGTACTACAGCTAGTAACATAGTAAATATCAGTGCACTAGAGCCGTATTTGCCACTAGGCACTGGAGGGCATGTGCCTAGGTAAACAGGCTGAGGGGGGCGCCACCAAGACAGAGAACATTTTTTTTTTTTCTTAAATTTTTATTTTAACCTCCCCTCGACAATATAGGAAATCTGTTGTCTTTTTCGAGGGGAGGGGCATTGGCAGTGGGGGGGGAGGGTGCCGGCACACCTCCACATACCTTGAACACAGGGAGCTGAATGACCCCGGGGTCAGAAGAGAGTGCAGAGGAGCACTCACCAGGTCCCTGCTCCGAGGTGCTGCTTGCTCTGCAGTGGGTGGGATCATCTCACCACGCAACAGGCAGAGGAGGAAGAAGACATAGGGGCCTGGAGGAGAACAGGAGCCAAGAGGAGAGCATGGAAGAACACGTGAGCGCTGGAGAACTGAAGATGGGGTGTGGGGCGAGAGACTGCTACAGGTTGGACATGGGGGGTTGCTACAGGCTGATGATGGTGCGAGGGGGGCTGCTACAAGCTGATGATGGTACGGGGGGGCTGCTACAGGCTGATGATGGGGGGGCTGCTACAGGCTGATGATGAGGGTGGGGCTGCAGGCTGATGGTGTGGGGGAAAGGCTGCTACAGGCTGATGATGGGGAGGCTGCTACAGGCTGATGATGGGGAGGCTGCTACAGGCTGATGATGGGGAGGCTGCTACAGGCTGATGATGATGGGGGGGGGCTGCTACAGGCTGATGATGATGGGGGGGGGGCTGCTACAGGCTGATGATGATGGGGGGGCTGCTACAGGCTGATGATGATGGGGGGGCTGCTACAGGCTGATGATGATGGGGGGGGGCTGCTACAGGCTGATGATGATGGGGGGGGGCTGCTACAGGCTGATGATGATGGGGGGGCTGCTACAGGCTGATGATGATGGGGGGGCTGCTACAGGATGATGGGGGGGGCTGCTACAGGCTGATGATGATGGGGGGGCTGCTACAGGCTGATGATGATGGGGGGGGCTGCTACAGGCTGATGATGGGGAGGGCTGCTACAGGCTGATGATGAGGGTGGGGCTGCAGGCTGATGGTGTGGGGGAAAGGCTGCTACAGGCTGATGATGTGGGCGGGTAAGGAGGCTAACGTTTTACATTATGTGCCCAGGGTACAGATTTAGTGCAGCTTTTGTTTGGTATATGGTGTATATCAGGGGTCTCAAACTCGGCTGGGTTCGTGGGCCGCACATAGAAAGACATTTATAGCGGGGGGCCGCATCCCTTGTAGGACTAAGTGGTATTTTTAGTAATACCAGGATTTTTAGCTCAATGTAGTAAAGTGCAAATCCTGATCCTCTTCTTGTAGTAATGTCCCCATTGTGTAGTAATGTCCTTTTCTACTGATGTCCCCCATCCTGATCCCCTTTTCTAGTGATGTCCCCCATCCCAAACCCCTTTCTAGTGATATCCCCCTTAGTAGTGATGTCCCGGTTCCCTTTTCTACTGATGTCCCCCATCCTGATCCCCTTTTCTAGTTATATTCCCCATCCTGATCCCTTTTTCTAGTGATGTCCCCTATCCTGATCCCTTTTTATAGTGATGTCCCCCATCCCAAACCCCTTTTCTAGTGATATCCAAATCCCGATCCCCCTTAGTAGTTATGTGTCTCTTCCCGGGTCCCATTTGTAGTGATGTCCCCCATCCTGGACCCCTTTTGTAGTGATGTCCCCCATCCTGGACCCCTTTTGTAGTGATGTCCCCCATCCTGGACCCCTTTTGTAGTGATATCCAAATCCCGATCCCCCTTAGTAGTTATGTGTCTCTTCCCGGGTCCCATTTGTAGTGATGTCCCCCATCCTGATCCCCTTTAGTAGTGATCTCCCTCATCTCGATCCTTTTTTCTAATGATGTCCCCCAACACAAACCCTTTTTATAGTGATATTACCCATCCCGATCCCACTTAGTAGTGATGTCCCCCATCCTGGACCCCTTTTGTAGTGATGTCCCGCATCCTGGACCCCTTTTGTAGTGATGTCCCGCATCCTGGACCCTTTTGTAGTGATGTCCCGCATCCTGGACCCCTTTTGTAGTGATGTCCCGCATCCTGGTTCCCTTTTGTAGTGATGTCCCTCATCCTGGACCCCTTTTGTAGTGATGTCCCCCATCCTGGACCCCTTTTGTAGTGATGTCCCCCATCCTGGACCCCTTTTGTAGTGATGTCCCCCATCCTGGACCCCTTTTGTAGTGATGTCCCCATCCTGGACCCCTTTTGTAGTGATGTCCCCCATCCTGGACCCCTTTTGTAGTGATGTCCCCCATCCTGGACCCCTTTTGTAGTGATGTCCCCCATCCTGGACCCCTTTTGTAGTGATGTCCCCCATCCTGGACCCCTTTTGTAGTGATGTCCCCCATCCTGGACCCCTTTTCTAGTTATATTCCCCATCTTGATCTACTTTTATAGTGATGCCCCCCCATCCTGTTTTACCTTTTATTTACACATTCACATACACGCTTATTCACACTCACACCCTCACACACAAACCCCCCCACACACACACACTCTCATACACACATATCCACACATCCTCATACACACTCTCACACTCACACTCACCCTCACACACACTCACTCACACTTTTCTCAGTTTAATGATGCATCGCTCCAGTGCAGGGGCGGCGCAGTCCATGCTGTGCTGACTTCCGGCCTCCACTGTGCTATGACTTCCACCAGCCGCCGCCGTTCAGACAAGCTCTGTTGCTCAGCAAGATCAATGCAATCTGCCAACCAGAGGCCCCCATGTGACATCATATTCCACTGTCAGCTGCGGCCTCTCATTGACTTGCAGAGTGGCAGAGCTTGTTAGTGCGGCGGATGGAAGTCCTCACACAGTGGGGACTGCACCGGCCCCCTGCACTGGGGTGATGCATCATTAAGTTCTCCAAGGTGCCGCGGGCCGCATAGTGAAGCCCCAGGGGCCGCATGCGGCCCTCGGGCCGCGTGTTTGAGACCCCTGGTGTATATATACTGCAGATCTGCACTAAATCTGCAGCAGCATACATTGCAATGAAAGTCAATGTAATCACTGCAAACCTGTCCTGCAACGGAAACAGTGCATTGTTTAGTGCAGGAAAATCTACAGCATGTCGATAAATGTTGCAGATTTTTCCGCACTAGATACACAAATTCTCCGTCTCTCTCGCCCAAGGTGAGACACCCACCTTCGGCTTTTGCAGCTAGAGCATGGACTTCTCAGCCTCTTCTATGCACTGAACTGTCAGAATTGCCGAGCGCGATCTATGCCTATTCTGAAAATTCACTACATACAATAGTCAGAAGTAGCGTAGCTCGCTCTCGTACACCAATTGCGTAAAAGAAGCAGAGAAGTCTGGTTCTGCGCCAGCAAAAGCCAACAGGACTTCAAACAGCCATAGTAATAGAGTAGTGGTTTAAAACTACTAATGCAGCCCCTCACCAAGTGCCCACATTATATTGATGTGCACAATAAATTTAATATTAATATTAACACACATTAACATACGGCACAAGCCCTGTTTCTGTGGTGTCGCAACATGAAATCACACACAGGACAAAAATCTGCACCTTGCCCGCACCAAAAAAAACTCATAGTGCGCATTACACCTTTTTGGTGCATATTTTGTCTCCAAAAATCAGTCAGTCATTCACATGCAGTCACTCAGGAGAGGGCAGCATTTTCAATGCAGCAGGGCAGGTATTCCATAGTGCAACTAGCGGTAGCAGCCTTAAAAATGGTTAGGTAAGGCAGCTTTCACACCTGTGTTTCTCAGCATTCACGGCAGATCTGGCATTTTGGCGCATCCGCTGCTAGCCAGAACACTTGTGGCAAGACTGCGTTCAACCTAATTCACTCCATATGGGACTCGCAGACACTTGCGGTTTTGCATTTTCGGCAAGTCAAAAAAAACGCTGCTAGCCACGTTTTTTTGACTCATCACACATGCAAAACCGCTAGTGTCTACAAGTTCCATAAGGAATGAATTAGGTTGAATGCAGTCTTGCCGCAAGTGTTCTGGCTAGCAGCGGATGCGCCAAAATGCCAGAACTGCTGTGAATGCCGATAAACGCAGATGTGAAGGCTGTCTTACCTATTTTAACCGCTTGGTCTCTTTGAAAACCTGAAGAAGCTCAATGACTGAACCTGTATTCAGCAAATGCAGATGTTCATTCTTTTAGCGTTTAATTAGAGCTTTAATGTAAGCGTGTTAGAGTAGATCTGCCTTAAATAGATGTTGTGTGCAGAGACTCATAGTGTGACCTGTTAGTAAGGGTGTGACCGCTAAAAGTACCTAGGGCAGTATGAAGTCCAAATGCAGCCCTGCAGTGCACATTACATCCATTTACCTGACATTATATGCGATCACAGGGCAGATTATCTGGAAGTGGACAATATTGCAGATTAAGAGCATACATAAAGCTCTGGCAAAAATTAAGAGACCACTGCATAGTTGTCTAAAAATCACCATCTCTACATGTTTGACAGCCATTCCATTCCAGTGTCAGTTGAATTCCAACCAAAGTACACTTCATTCTACATGAGCTTCTGATTAGGTGATCACTTGAACCAAATCTTATTTATTGCGGGAAAGTATAAAAAACACTGCTGTGATCTTCACAATCCTCTTGCAATAGGATAAGCTGGATGGCAAAACAAATGCTAGGAATAGCCCAAAAGTAATCTGAGTGAAAAAAATGTAACTTTTCACCGTGCCAAAGGAATTGAAAAGAAAAGTCTTGAGTGAGGAAAAGAAGGGCCCAATTCTTTACTAGCAGAGGGATACAGTAAGCGTCATGCTGCCTCCATCCATAAAATTTAGAAGACGGCAGTCCATTACAACAAGGTCAAGCAGCAGACATTGGGGACAACAAAGCTACAGACCGGCAAAGGGCGAAAGTGACTCTCCACTGACCGGGATGACAGTCATCTTATTTGAATGCCACTCAGTAACCGCAATATCAAGTGACCTACAAAAGGAAGGCGGCTGGGGTGAAGTGCACGACACGAACAGCTCATAACAGGCTCCTAGAGACAGGGCTCAAGGCATATAAAGCTAGAAAAAAGCCTTTCATCAATGAGAAGCAAAGGAGAGCTAGGCTGAAGTTTGCCAAATACCATATGAATTGCACCATAGAGGACTGGTGTAAGGTAATCTTCTTTGATGAGTCTAATTTTCAGCTTTGCCCAATGCCTGGTCATCTAATGGTTAGACAGAGACCTGGAGAGGCGTACAAGCCACAGAGTCTTGCATCCACTGTGAAATTTGGTGCAGGATCGGTGATGATCTGGGGATGCTTCAGCAAGACTGGAATTAGGCAGGTTAATCTTTGCGAAGGATGTATGAATCAAGCCACATGCAAGGTTATCCTAGAAAAACACTTGCTTCCTTCTGTTTAGGCTATATTCCTCAACTTTGAGGACTAGTTTTTCCCAGCAGGACAATGCCCCATGCCACACAGTTAGGTCAATCAATGTGTGGATGAAGGAGCACCACATCAAGACCCTGTCATGGCCAGCCCAATCTCCAGGCCTGAAGCCCATTGAAATCCTCTGGAATGTAATCAAGAGGAAGATAGATAGTCACAAGCCATAAAACAAAGAAGAACTGCTTACATTTTTTGTGCCAGGAGTGGCATAAGGTCTACCAAAAGCAGTGTGAAAGACTGGTGGAAAACATGCCAAGACACATGAAAGCTGTGATTAAAAATCATGGCTATTCCACCAAATATTGATGTCTGAACTCTTTCTGAGTTAAAACATTAGTATTGTTCTTTCTAATTGAATATGAACTTGTTTTCTTTGCATTATTTGAGGTCTGAAAGCACGATTTCTTTTTCATTATTTTCACAATTTCTCATTTGCTGCACATAAATACATTTTTAGCCTTGAATTTCGGAAACATGTCAGTAGTTTTATAGAATAAAGGCCACGTTACACACACACAGATACCTGTGACCAACTTCTGAACAGATCTCTGGTTGCAGTGAAATCATGGACACATTGCTCCATTTGTACACAGCAACAAAATGGAACAATGTGTCCATGATTTCACTGCAACCAGAGATCTGTTCAGAAGTTGGTCACAATATCTGTGTGTGTAAAGTGGCCTTAAAAGAAGCAATGTACATTTTACTCAAAAATAGAGAAAAATCAGAGAAACTGAACATTTTTCAGTGGTCTCTTAATTTTTGCCAGAGCTGTATGTGTGGCGCCCCACTGGTCAGGACGCCACGTAGGGGTACTGCACCCATATAAGAGTGTGTAGTATTCCTGTGACTAGGGAATTGGAATGTTGCATGAGGGACCCTCACAACACTCATTCACACACACCCTAGAGTAGGGGGACAGTGGGTGGACCCGCAGTAGGGAGGACCCAGTCCCATGGGAGCAGTGACAGGGTAGAAAAGTGCGTGGGTGGGAGGAGAGTTAGACAGTCCGAGTTGGAGAGCTCCGTTGGGCAGTGAGGAGTGCAGGACGGCGGAGAAGTCGTCGGGACAGAGGGAGATCCTAAAGGCACCAGGGAGTGTGGTGCGTCTGAATCCAAACCCGGAACGTCTACCAACTGGAGGGTTCTGGTCCCATAACAAAGGATCAGCTCTAAGCACGGTGCGGGAATATATCCCTGAACCGTCGAATCGGAGGCCGGAGCTTGTAGAGGAAGTCGCGACCAAACACCCGGCGCATCCTTAAAAAGGCACAGAATAGGGTCAGGGGTACCTGGAGAAGAGTCCTCCACAAAGCACCCGTGGGAGCGGGCTTGAGGCTCTGCGCACTGGAGCGCGTTAAGGGAGACAGGAGAGAGCACAGTGAGGGACTGGAAAAGAACGGCAGGCACACCACCACCTAAGTGAGTCATCCTGGTTCCCTGGCGACTACCCAGGCCAGGCAGAACCGAAAGAGTGTACCATCTGTGACCTGTCTGAAGTACTGCAAGTAAACCCATGCAGAATTAAAGACTGTGTGTCGTACTTTATTTGCCTGCATCTGAGGAGCCGCACCCTTGCTGCACTGAAAAGACTAGTAACAAGGCTGTGTGGTAAGCTGCCTCCCTGTATAAAAACAACCGCTACAACTGCCCTGGGGATCCCGCTCCACCTACGGGGAGTGCAACCATCTTGCCGCTCCACCATTACCCTGGAGGACTGCCCCGAAGCTCCGGTAACATTATCGGAACCATAGGTGGCGTCACAAAACACTTATTTTATTTCTATTGACTGTTTTCCCCTTTTTAAACGACCACCAGGGCCACGGGACCAGGCAACAGGCCCCAGTGACATTCCCCACGAATCAACGCCCGGTTCCGAGTTTCCCATACTCTGGGGCGGGTCATATGTTCATATCTGCCTATACACTGGGCTAGACAGTGTAAAAAAATGTTGGTGTAGACAATAAGTAAATGAAAAGTTTGTATAATGTTGCATTACAATACATTTAAAATAAAAATAGAAGCAAATTTGTGATCGGTCTTAAAGGGGTTGTCCAAGATTTAATCAAAGTAGCCACTAAGAAGTGATTGCAATGAAATAAAATAAAATTATGCTCATCTGGTAAATTCATGGCACTTTAGCTCAATTTTTCTGCTAGTCTCATAGTCTTTATGACTGTCATGCTGTGCTGATGCCAGTCCCATGGCCTCTATGATGATAGTGGAATAACTGACAGGTGATCACAGCTGTATATATACTCCTCAATATTGAAATTACAACATCAAAAAGGAAGAGTCAGGAGATTATGGAAATCATAGGGTCAATAGATAAGCATCTTGATTCAGTACTGAGTTTGAACGTTACACACAGAAATTCCGACACTTGCAAACCTTGACTGCTATCAAAGTAGTTATTAATGGTTGTTTGAGTAATGTTCTGCATACTGAAAATTTTTGGGCACACAAATCATCAAGATCCACTGCTGGCAGGACTTTTTACAACTGCAGAGGAATGACACCTTGGACAGGGCTGTGGAGTCGACAGTCGTGTAGTCGGTGTCAATTTTAGTGTACTCGAGGTTGGTATAAAATGGACCGACTGCTAAAATATATAATAACTTGGATACAGTAGTTCAATGCAGAATGTGCTGAATATTATTTTTTGTCTAAATAGCTTGATTATTGTATTTTAATAATGATTAAAAGCTTGATGTTACCATTTTACTACAGTAAATTTATCACTTAAACATGAGCCACGTATGAGGGAGTCGGAGTCGTGTAGTAAGAATCAGTGAAATTGAGGTGTTGGAGGTTTGGCTTACCGATTCCACAGCCCTGATCTCGGCAAATATTTGATGCAAGAGAAATCCGAAGATGCTGCAGGCCATGGTAGCTCATACATAGAGATGTTTAAAATTTACTTTTCAAATGTTTCATCATTAGAATCATTAACATGTCAATTCATACTGGTGTTTCAAAAATGTTTCCTTCTAGTGTGCACTGTACACACTATGGTGTTCACTGGCTTAGATACTAAACTAGAGATTATTACAGCGAACATCTGCATGTCAGGCAGAGTCACTAGGGAAAACCTCATACGATAAAAAAGGTAAATAAAGAACACAAAGCAAACGAGTCAAGCAGCGGAAAGAACCATGGGAACGTGGGGATATTTATAGACTGTTAATCAATCTTCTAACTATGGCAATATGGTTACATTTAAAAGGAATCTGAGAGTAGGATCAACTCTCTTAAGCTACCTATATAACGGAATGTAGGTCATAGGAAGTTGAATAAAATGATACCTTGATATCTGCGATCCAATGCGTTATTCTACAGAAATACACATTTTTTTTTTACACACATATAAAACACATCATATAGGAGACACTGAGACTAGTGTAGAGACATCACAATACGTTTTGAAGTCAATGGGTGGAAGGGCTGAAAAACGCAGACAAAAACACAACAAGTATTGATGTGCTGCAGAGATTTTCTGCAACTAAATCTGCAAATAAAAAATACAGTTGTGTCCAAAAGTATTGACACCCCTGCAATTCTGTCAGATAATACTCAGTTTCTTCCTGAAAATGATTGCAATCACAAATTCTTTGGTATTATTATCTTCATTTCATTTGTCTTCAATGAAAAAACACAATAGAGAATGAAGCAAAAAGCAAAACATTGATCATTTCACACAAAACTCCAAAAATGTGCTAGACACTAGTATTGGCAGTATTTGAAGTGTGTTTTGGGTCATTGTCCTGCTGGAAGACCCATAACCTCTGAGGGAGACCCAGCTTTCTCACACTGGGCCCTACATTATGCTGCAAAATTTGTTGGTAGTCTTCAGACTTCATAATGCCATGCACTGCTCCAAAAACGTCCTGTGGGCACATACCCTTAGACCTCATCTTCCTCCGATTCTGCTATCTAACCTCACGTCTCCCCTTATCTGACCACCATCTACTTACTTTCTTATCCCCGTCTTCCTATACCTGCCCCCCCTCATGTCTAGTAACTAACACCTCCCGTAGAAACCTTGCACACCTAGACATTCACACACCGACTCTATTCTACCGCGGTCTTCCATATCTTTAGTCTACAACACAGACAGTGCTACAATTTTCTACAATGCCACACTCACATCAAATATTGACTCAGTCACCCTTCTCGTGCATTGCAGACTAAGAATAAGTTCTCTTTCAATTATGGTGGGAGGAAGGTTCTATGGGTAAGGTAGACCAGATGACCCAGAAGGCCCATTCCAACTCTACCATTCTATGATTCTAGTCTGTTATATATAGGGTTCGTGGTGGTTGAGTAGTAAAGACCAGCCTGATTTGACTGATCTTGTTTTTGAAACATGCAGTCATGTCTTCTGCGAAAATGAGAGGGTAGAGTTGGAATGGCCCTTCTGGGTCATCTGGTCTACCTTACCCATAGAACCTTCCTCCCACCATAATTGAAAGAGAACTTATTCACCTTCTCTATATATCATACCTCACCACCTATGCACTTGACCCAATCCAATCCCACCGCCATACTTATTCCAGCCCTAACCCATCAATAACTTGTGATTCCTTACAATTTGCTTTCAAATATACCACAATCAGAAACCATCTGTCGAGTTGACCTCTATGTCCAGCTATCATCCCATATTGCTGCTCCAGTTCACCTCCAAATTTCTCGAACAGTATGTCAACACTGAACTTTCCTCCCACCTATCGTCTAACTCACTCTTTGACAACCTACAAACTGGTCTCTGTTCCCACCACTCCACTGAAACTGCCTACTCCAAAATTACTAATGACTTACTGCCAGAGCTAAGACAATTCTCTATAATCCCCATTCTACACCTGTCCTCTGCCTTTGTCACAGTTGTTCACTCCCTCCTAAATCCTCTCTTCTCTAGGTGTGAAACACGGTGCCCTCTCCTGGATCCTGTTATACCTTTCTTACTGCACATTTAAAATACCCCATTTCCATACTACCTCGTCATCCCTCCCCCTGTCTGTTGGTGTCCATCAAGCCTCTGTCTTGGGACCCTTACTCTTCTCGATCTTTACCTTTGGCCTGGGACATCTCAGAGTCCCATGACTTCCTGTACCATCTATACACAGATGACACTCAGATCTACCTCTTTGGCCCAGAAGTCACCTCTCTACTGTCCAATAACCCACAGTGTCCATAAGCTATATTCTCCTGCTTTTCATCATGCTCCCTAAAGATGAATGTGGACAAAACTAAACTCATCATCTTTCCTCCATCCTACCTAATTCCATTACTTGATCAAACTAAGGGTACCTTCACACGCCGCAATCTCGCCTAGCGTTATGAGGCGATCTAACTTGCGCGTGTATGTTTTTCCATGGTCACCTCAGATCGCCGATAGCGGCATTACACACTGCAATCTCGCCCTCAAAGTAAGGCGATGTGTCGCTCACCTACAGCGGAAACAATCTTGCCTCATTCCATCGCCAATTCACACGCCGCAATTCCAAAGGCAATGTGGGCGTACATGTTCAGCGCGGCAAGGAGCTAGGCGTGCCACAACGGTTTACACCGCGCCCCATATGCGCGCATTGGACAACGCAACAGCATTACGATTGGTCAGCCTGCTCTGGAAGGCTGGCTAATACATGACGCAATTGAAGATGTGTGTGTTGCTGAATGGACAGCACTTCAAATATGGCGCCCTGTCAACTGTCAGCCAATGGTAACACAGTAGCCAACACCAATCATCGCAGACGAGGCATAGACTACAGAATGGTTGAGGCACGCCTACAGAAATCCTAGGCAACGCTGTTTTCATCACTATCGCCCATTCAGGCGACAGCCGAGAGGCGATTTATTGCCGCAAAATTCCCCACACACACGCCGCAACTGTGAGGCAATTTCACAGCGATTGCTCTGGGGCGACATATCGCCTTTATGATTGCCAGGCGAGATTGCGCCGTGTGAAGGTACCTTTAAACACATCATGCAACTCATCTATGGCCTTCCTGCTAACAGTCTCATCTCTCCACTCCGTCCTCAACTCTACCACCCGACTGATCCACCTCTCTCCTCACTACTCTTCCTCTTCTCCAATCATCAAATCCCTTCATTGACTCCCAATTCCCCAACATATCTAGTTCAAACAAAGCTGTTTTCCCCATATATTTCCAAACGAATCTTCAGATTTTGTCCTACAAGTAATCTCCAGTTTTTCCATGACTTCCTACTCTACTCCATATTTGTACGTTCCTCACCCAATTGCATTCAAAACTCCCAAGTATCCCCCATCCTCTGGAATTCTGTGCCCAAAAACAGTCGGGGTCTCGCTGGGCCTCACTAGTTTCAAGTCTCGCTGTGGGCAGTGTAACGTGGGAAAGTTCACCTGAGGTCAGAGCTTGGCTGCGACGTCACCCCACTCAGAGTGGGAGCCAAAACTCATTCAGATTTGTGTCCCACCGCGATCGGACGATGCAGTAGATTGTGGAGGGTTTGTGTGGGAATAATAAAGATGGGAACGAGGGATGTTTTTTGTTCTTTTTACAAATAAATGATTTTTCATGGTGTGGTGTATTATTTACTGTTTACTTAGAGGTTCATAATGGTAATATTCAGCTGGCATTAACCACTTATTACCCAGTCTGCCACCACTGCAGGGCAGCTGGAAGAGTCGGGTAGAGCGCCAAAAAATGGCGCTTCATGGATGCGGCATTTTTTATTGATGGCTGCGGGCTGCAATTTCCAGCTTGGGGGGCCAAGAAGGCATGGGTCTTTCCACGCTGAGGATTACAGACCCCAGCAGCTTAGTTTTAACTGGCTAGAAACAAAAAATACAGCAAAGCTCCAAAATATTTTTTCTAAAATTCTTTCAAGAAAGTATTTTGATTACAAGCCAGGTAAAACTAAGCAGCTGGGGTGGGTGGCAGCACGTACCTGCCTGCTGTACCTCCACTGGTGACCAAAAACACAGCGGAGCCCCATGATATCAGTGTAAAATTTGCGCTAAATACGCAGCAAATACTGTGTATTTAGGAGAGGACATTGAGGACTATGGGTGAAAAGTACTGCAAAATACGCTGAAAGAATTGACATGCAGACTTTTAAACACTAAAATGTGTACCATTTCCACTTCAGGAAAATCCACAGCATGGCCACAACACTTCTTATTTCCCATACACTTTGCAGGAAATGTGCGGTACTGTGGGTTTGTCAAAAATATGTTGAAAAACATGGGAAAAATTGCAGCAAAAAATGTGAGAAATCCACAGTGTTGGTACATAGCCTAAAGGATTGTAGAAAAATGGTTACTGAGAATAGAACTCATTGTTTACAGATGCTAAGCGAAAAAAAGATATTGCACTCCTCGCATGACATATGGAATACCAAACGAATTTCACTTGTCCAACTTTTCCGGACGATAGCCATACCGATTTTTTGATATGCAGATAAGAGCAAACCCTTAGGCTGAATAACATCCTTAATAATTAATTAGCTGCTGCAGGTAGGAACACGTTATAGTAAGACGTATTGTCACATGTATAAGCCATAGCAGCGAGTTCACATGCATAATTTGGTGATAAAATTAAAGGGGTTGTGTGGTAAAAAACAAGTTGTCACCTATCCATATGATGGCTAGGAACTGTGCCGATCAGCAGTACAGGACACTTTATCCCCGTGAACATAGGGCAGTGCGCATGCTTGACTGTGGCTCCAATCATTCCAGTTCTGTACTCAGCCTTTTCCAGCAGCAACATAGAAAACGGCTTTAATGATGATCGAGCATCCGACCTTTTGTAAAGAAGGTAACATGCCCTATCAGAAGAAAAAGGTCTTGTTTTGCTGAGCAGCGCAGGCTACATTGGTGGGCCCACAACAATCCGTAAGGCCTCGTGCACACGTTGAGTTTTCGATGAGTTTTTTACCTCAGGATTTGTAGACAAAACCCGGAGTGGAGCAATCGGAGGAAAAGTCTAATGGAAACACCTGCATCACTTCTGTATTTAATTATCCACGCCTGGATTTGGCTACAAATCCTGAGGTAAAAAACTCATCAAATACTCAGTGTGTGCACGTGGCCTAAGTCATTACCTATACTGTACATAGGCAATAACCTGTTTTCACTGGACAGCCCACATAATAATAAGCAAAATTAAGCACAGCCTATGGATTTGACCCTAGATAGTTACGGTCTCATGTGGCCCATCAGAAACATTATTTGCCTCCCCCCAGTCCCCCCCCCCCCCCCCCCGGTCTAGGGCGATTTCAATAGAACATACTGGTGTCTAATCCTACAGGTCATTTACTTGCATTAACCCCTTCCCGACATAGGACATGGACCCATATATATGACTTAGGAAGGTTGATCCAGTCTGAGGCCTCTATATATCAAGAGTGATGAGGTGATGGGACCATCTTGCTACAGTAAATTTGTTATTGTTTTTTGGCCATTTAGGATAAAGAAGACAGAGTCCGATCCCTTTGGTTGTTGACTCCACAGCCAACGCATGGACCTCTCGGAGCGGCATTCAACATTTCTGTCTGGAACAAGCTCATTATGGCATTATCAATGTTAGAAATGTGCTGCATGCCTACAATTTGTCATGATTGTTAACATTAACTATACTATCATTGAAAACATTTACAAAAATGCATGCAACAAATCCATCACAAACATAATCTTGGGCTCAATCCAGAGGAGCGTTCTGGTTTCAGAGTGTATATGCAAATTGTCACTTGAGTGAGGAAGTAGACAAACTCCAGTACCACCTAATAAAGGTAACAATCCTAAAAGTCATAGTTAACTCTTTAACAAGCCTTTTAATATGACTCAGGATTTGTGCCAGATCAGAACCCCCAAACTGCAGACCCCGAGTCCAGACACCTGTTTCAGAGTGTGTAACAGCCAAATCTTTACTATGGAGACCTCAAAGAGAACCTGTCATGTTGAAAATTGCATCTGATCTGCAGGTAGGATGGGATTTTGGTCAGATTGGCATATACTGTAGTTTGGAGTTGGACAGGGGCGTAACTACAATAGGTGCAGGGGTTGTGATCGCACCTGGGCCCTGGAGCCTAGGGGGCCCCAAAAGTCCCTTTGGCCTATAGAAAAACACTATTGATATTAAATTTGCAATAATTGGGGGCCATGTTGGAGTTTTCGCATTGGGGCCCATGAGCTTCAAGTTAGGCCATTGGGGTTGGAGATTTTCATTATAACTTGTATTTTATTCATTCCATTTCATAGTGTTCAAGTCCCATCCAGTGATTGACAGTCCTCCCTGTATGAGTGGCAGGAAAAAAGAGGAATGCAGCGGTTAGATAGGTGATGACCTGATGAAGACGGAGCTTTCTGCCGAAACACATTGTGAGGACCTAAGTAAAAGGAAGTAACATTATCAACTACTTGTGTCCTGCCTCCTTGTCTGTGCACCCCTATCTAACCACTGCATTCTTCTTTTTTCCTGCCATAACAAACGCCGTCTGGGCGAGCGGTGGGCTGCTGCACAGATCGTGGGGGTAGTGTAATTCTAACCAACAGGACCTGCGGGAGGCAAGAAGCTACCCACATGACCGGCCTTCTCCCTAAACCCGGATTTGGGGTGCCGTGCGCGTTAAGCACCAGGTGCCACAGCCACTGGGTTATGCCAGCTGCATGTCTCCACCAGATGAGTGCCCACCACCACCTGTTTAATCCAACACTTGACCATTGGGTAATACACCAGGAGCACTCCCTCCTGTATGTTCAATCTCCCTGCATGAGTGACAGCTGTCAATCACCGGTAGCACCGCCCACTGGACTAATCAGTATGAGCGCCAAGGATCAAGGAATAAAATGCAAGTTATACTGAATCTTTTCCAACAAACCTATATATTAATGTGCTCAGCTTCTTCTTTATACTGTGCTGTCCACAGATCGGGCATGAACAACATGAAAGGTTCCTATTAATCTTCTTCCTTAATATAAAAGTACTTTTACCCTGCTGAATCTCTTGCTTTTTACCTCCATTGTACTGTACGGGGTGTAGGTCACTATAGGATGTGTCATTTATCCTTAGGCACAATTTGTTACATATTATACCTCGCTTTCCCCTTTGGATCTACTATGATTTTCTTATAGATCTCCTGCCCTGGACCTGCTCCATCACTTTCCATTTGACACAAGTTGACTAGGAGCAGCCCAGTGTATGAGGCCCCAGGGGCAGAGGAGACCCTGTATAGAGCCAGCAGCATCCCTGATAATCCTGCTCCTCCATGACAGCAGATGCTCCAGGATCAGGGCTGCTGCACACAGGCGATCATTCATTATTTAGCCCTGCAGACATGGCAACCTGCACTCCTGTGCATGGCATCAGGCTGCTGGTGGTGGTGGGCACACCGCACATATCCAGAGCTCTCACCTGTTCCCGGAGATCCCAGAGGCTGCCAGTCCCGGGCATGGTGTGTGCCCCGCACAGTGGGCAGATCCGGCCACCACCTGCCTCCGATCTGCTGTTTATTCTAGGATTCCCCGCACCGTGAAGCTGATCGGAGGCTCAGGGCGGAGCTGACAGCACAGTGACGTCATCACGAGGATTAACCCGTTCAGCAGGAGCAGGGCTGACCTCACAGGGCAGATAATGAGAGGAGACTGAAGGTCTATGGATCTCCCCACTGGATCTGAGCTACAATACGAGAAGGCTGCACACATAGAATCTCCCTAATGTAAAGATCTGTGCTGAGATGGTGATGTAATCCCTACAGGAGGAGATCAGTTCATGGAGGATCAGGATCCAGCTGAATTTCCTGAAATTCGAGGTTTCTAACAATTGGAGATTAGATCCACAGATCAAAAGAAAAAAAGCTCCACAATGCTGAACTGAATGAGAACCGCAGGGGCTGTATTCACACTGTGCGTTTTTGATCCGTTTTCTACCTGTTTTTTGCAGTGAACCCATCACTTAGGCCACATGCTAACATTGAGTATTTGATGCGTTTTTTACCTCAGGATTTGTAGCCAAAACCAGGAGTGGAGCACTCAGAGGAAAAGTCTAATAGAAACACCTGCACCACTTCTGTATTTAATCACCCACTCCTGTTTTGGCTACAAATCCTGAGGTAAAAAACTCATCAAATACTGAACGTGTGCACGAGGCCTAAGCTGTGTTTTTCAGATTCACTTGTCCCATAGAAACCATTGAGTATAGGCTAAAAAAAACCAAACCAGAATAAGGGTATGTGCACATCTGACGTTTTGTGGGCTGGTTTTGACCGGTTTCCATCGGCGGTTCCCGCTGAGTTTTATGTTAATTTATGTTAATCCTACCCACCGGTAGGATTAACATGCTAGTCAATGGAGTTTAGAAAACGCTGTGTACATTACAACGATTTTTGTCTTGACGTTTTTAGTTTATTCACCGGTTTCCGACCGGTTGTCAAAGATAGAGCAAGTGACTTCTTTTCAGCGTTTTTCCAGCGGGTCCAGCTGAACAAGTGCACCAAAGACCAGTCTGGAAATCGCTAAGAAAAACGCCGGGGAAATCGCCAAGAACACGCTGTCCGACCGCTAGTAACCCGATCGCAAATCGTTAGCAAAACGCTAACAAAACCAGGGACACTAGCGAGTGCAGAAAACTCAGTTCTGCCATTCTCCACCGTTTCCCGGTCGTTCTGCACAGATGCAGAAACGACTGATGTGCACATACCCTAAGGCTGGTTTCACACTAAGATATTTGAATTTCTGATGCTGTCTGATAAAAATCGGACAGCATCGGATCCAAATTTGGCTCCGTGCAGCCCTATTGGCATCGGACCGAATTGGATGTGCACTAAATGCCATCCGATTTGGTCCGATCCGATTCTGTCCGATTTTTTTATCGAAACTAAAATCGGACAAAATCGGATCGGACCAAATTGGATGCCATTTAGTGCACATCCGATTTGGTCCGATCAATTTATCATGGGGCCCTATGGAGCAGGGTCCGAGGAAACATCTGATGTCTCCTCGGACCCGATTTTACTGTACTGAGCATGCTCAGTACAGTAAAAATGCTCCAAACTGGAAGGCAGGGGTTAAAAAAACAAAAAAAGTATATGCTCACCTATCCCCGAGGCCCCCGCCGTCTCCTGCCGTCTCCCGCCGGCTCCCGGTGTCTTCGTGCTGTCTGCAGAGGTCTTCTACTTCTGTGTACAGGACCTGCCGTGATGTCACAGTCACGTGACCGCAGGTTACCATGGTGTAACCTGCGGTCACGTGACTGTGACATCATGGCAGGTCCTGTACACAGAAGTAGAAGACCTCTGCAGACAGCGCGAAGACACCGGGAGCCGGCGGGGGCCTCGGGGATAGGTGAGCACATATATACCGTATATACTCGCGTATAAGCCGAGTTTTTCAGCCCAAAATTTGGGCTGAAAAGTCCCACCTCGGCTTATACGCGAGTATACAGAACTTCAGGCTTCCCCCGGAGGTATACAGGCCCCCCCATCAAGATCCAGGGCCCCCCCCCCTTGCGCGGCAAACCTGCAAAGTAAAATCATACTTATCATTGTCCTGTCGCGCTGTCCCGCCGCTGCCGACATCACGATCCCGGGCTTCATTCCGCGTCCTCCGCCTTCCTGTGGTCGCGGGCAATGACATCATTGCCTGCGACCACAGGAAGCCGGAAGCCGGAAGACGCGGAATGAAGCCCGGGATCGTGATGTCGGCAGCGGCGGGACAGCGCGACAGGACAATGATAAGTATGATTTTACTTTACAGGTTTGCCGCGCAAGGGGGGGAAGGCCCTGGATCTTGATGGGGGGGCCTGTATACCTCCGGGGCTGCTACTGTATACACCCCTGGGGCTGCTGCTGTATACAGCCCTGGGGCTGCTGCTGTATACAGCCCTGGGGCTGCTGCTGTATACACCCCTGGGGCTGCTGCTGTATACACCCCTGGGGCTGCTGCTGTATACACCACTGGGGCTGCTGTATATTACCTAAGGTCTGCTGTATATACCTCTGGGGCTGCTGTATATACCTCTGGGGCTGTATACTACCTCTGGGGCTGCTGTATACTACCTCTGGGGCTGCTGTATACTACCACTGGGGCAGCTGTATATTACCACTGGGGCTGCTGTATACTACCACTGGGGCTGCTGTATACTACCTCTGGGGCTGCTGTATACTACCTCTGGGGCTGCTGTATACTACCACTGGGGCTGCTGTATAGTACCACTGGGGCTGTATATACCTCTGGGGCTGCTGTATACTAACCACTGGGGCTGCTGCTGTATATACCACTGCGGCTGCTGCTGTATACTACCACTGGGGCTGCTGTATATACCTCTGGGGCTGCTGTATACCACACTGCTGGGGGCTGTATACCTGTGCTGGGGTCCACCCTCGGCTTATACACGAGTCAATAGGTTTTCCCAGGTTTTGGGGGCAAAAGTAGGGGGGTCGGCTTATACACGGGTCGGCTTATACACGAGTATATACGGTATATATATATATTTTTTTTTTTTCAGCCCAGAGGCGGAGGCTACGATTTAATGCCGGAATCGGATGCCTATTTGGCATCCGATTCCAGGCCTCAGAAGGGAGCCGATGCTGTCCGAATTTATCGGACAGCATCAGCTCCCTTCAAAATCGAAATGTGAAAGTAGCCTTAGCACAGCCAAAACGGATGGTCCATTTCTGATCTGTTTTTTTTGAAAAGCTGATCTTTTGCAGCAGAAAAGTGAGAAAAACGCCCTCCCCCAAAAAGGATCACAAACAGTGTGAACATAGCCTTACATGCACATGTTGCATTTTTTCATGGATTAGTGCAGATTTGTCACAAAACCTGAAGAATTCTATGAAACCTATGACAATCCTCAAGTGTCAAGCACACACTACTTAGACCCCTTTCACATTTTTTTATGTGGCAAGCCCCATTCATTCTCTACGGGACTTCCAG
>JARQOC010000003.1:633326715-633425988 GCA_033576535.1 Allobates femoralis
TCCATACACATTGGCTTTATTTCTTTGCAGAAACTGAAACCTGCACAGGTTTTACTACGTTTTGAAAAGAATGAGCATGTCAGTTGTTTTCAAAATGCAGAGCTGCGTTCTACCATAGGTTAGGAGAAAGAGAAAGAAAAAAAAAAAAAGAAAGAAAAAAAGGGAAAGACACCTCACTATAACCAACAGGGAGAATGCTGTGAAAACTGGAAACCTCCTGCCAGGGAAAACGTTTAAAAATATTATCACCCCCATTTTTGCTGCAGCAAAAATGCACTGTGTGAACAAAGCCTTAGGCAGCTTTCACATCGCTATTGTTAGCCATCCGTGGCTGTCTATTGTAACATGGATAGCCACGGATCCGATTTGGCCACCATGTATTCCTATGAGCACGGATTGGTGCTCTATTGCCATCCGATTTGTCACGGATCCGATTGTGTCCGTTTTCTTGCTGTACCTAGAATCGGAGACTGCTCCGATTTCGGGCACAGCGGACCAAATCGGACACAATTGTATCCGGCGCGGTCCACGGCAATTAACATGGGTGCCTATGGAGCGCGGGTCCGGGAAAAAACTGAATCGTTTCTTGAACCCAATTTTAGTGTACCGAGCATGCTCAGTACACTAAAACTGCTCTTTAGCATGTAATTTAATTTTTGCAATGTATGTATATACATTGCGGAAGTGAAGCAAGGGTTAAAAATAAAAAAAAAAGATCCTCACCTCTCTGGCGTGTGCCCTGCGATGTACGCCATCTAGCTCCGAGGGCTTAAGGACCTAGATCAGCTGACCGGCCCGCCGATTGGTTTTGGCGGGCTAGCTATTTAAACCGCTCAGCTGATGCAGTCATTTGACCAATCAGCTGATCGGGTTGCCCCGCCCGGTCAGCTGATACAGGTCCTTAAAGAGGACCTGTCAACCCCCCTGGTGTATGGCAATCTAAATGCTGCACTGAATGCAGCATGTCTGCTGCTTTCAGGGAAGAGGCCCCCATGTGTCTGAGTGCTGTGTACCCCGAGATATAGCCCTAGGAAAACTCAATGCTAGAAGCCATGAAGGCATTCCCTGTGGATGGAGTGAGCTCAATTGACAGGGCCATTCCCTCCCCCTCTGCCTCTCTGTGCGGCCTCCTGCTGTGCTGTTTATACTTTGTTCAGACAGCAGGGCAGGATAAATTATTTGCATGCCGTGTGTGGCAGGATGAGTGACAGAGAGGAGGAGGGCAGAGCCTGCACAGCAGAAGCAGCACAGAGAGGTAGGGGGGTGGGGAATAGCCCCAGTCAATCGAGCTCACTCCAGCCACAGAGAATGCCTTCATAGCTTCTAACAATGAGTTTTCCTAAGGCTATATCTCGGGTACACAGACATATGGGGGACCCCTTCCCTGAATGCAGCAGACATGCTGCATTCAGTGCTGCATTTAGATTGCTATGTAGCAGGGGGGTGACAAGTTCTCTGTAAACCCTCGGAAATAGATGCCGAACATTGCGGGACACTCGCCGGAGAGGTGAGGATCTTTTTTTTATTTTTAACCCTTGGTTCACTCCCGCAATGTATGTATATACATTGCGAAAGTGAAAGTGTCCCGCTTGCCTGCGCTTTGCAGGCTCAGGCTCCTTTCTGTGTCCGGATTCGTGAAAATCACAGAAACACGGACACAGAAATGGCATCAGAGGCACACTCAGATCCTGTCCTTTCCTGTCTGTTGGGTCCTGCAAAAAAACAGGATCCCCACGGATAGGAAAAGAAATCGCGATGTGAAAGCAGCCTAATACTTTCAGAAAAATTCAGATTTAAAGTTTACTTATCTGTTGGACAGATCAACAACAATGTAGTTGTTTAACAATAATTGATCATCAAAAATACAAATTGCCTAATAATTGTGCACACATGGTTCCACACTGGAGAAGACTAACAGCATCCCTCGGTCTGGAGCCTCAAACAAGCAGCAGAGCCACTGAAAGGAAAAGCGTGCAGAACCTTCTATGCCATCAGAAGACAACCGTACCACCGCAAACCACCGGAGAGAGTTTGGCTTAAGATATTCGATAGTTTCATAACTCCTATACTGCTGTATGGTAGTGAGGTATGGGGCTCAGTGTCTTACTCAGACCAGGTAAAGTGGGATTCCAACCCAACCAATCTTCCACCTAGAGTTCTGCAAATATCTCCTCCAAGTACATTGCAGCACCTTAAACATAGCCTGTCGGGCAGAGTTTGGCTGAATCCCCTTATGGTTAACAATAAACATGAGGACGCTATCACACTAGGCACACATACAGAGCAGCAACCCCAGCTCCTACCATCATAAAGCCCTACTGAGCCAAAGCTTAGAGCAGGCCATGAACCCCAGCTCCCAGTCCCGCGGCCATATTTGGAGTTCCTGCCGCCCTAGGCACTTTCAGCGGTCGCGCGCCCCCCCGATCAGTCAGACTAAGCGTATATAGACACAGCGGTTTACTTTTCAGGCAGATCCGCTCAGTATTCCACCTGAAAAATCAACAAATAAATGGTAAAAGGAATGACCTCATGCACGGCAATGTAAAAACAAATTGCTGTTTATGTGTTCAGTCTTTTCAGGTTTTCCTTTTTAACTGTGTGTCCTATCTTTTATCTGAATTCCAGCATTCAGGGGGTTCACACATGTCAGTGCCCGTAGCCTTCAGATAGTAGTGAAGACCTCCATACAGATGAGACTAAAGTTGGCTAAACCTGTAAGGACAGTCTAATGTGTATGGAGGCTCTAACTGATGATTGGTCAAGTGAAATAAGGATCTAGCATGTCCGATTACAGACTGTAGATCTTTTTGTCCTCCAAGTGATAAGCTGCAGCCAGAGATGTCTAAGACCCTTTTCATATCAGCGGTTCTGTCTGGAGTCGGCAGATTTACCACATCTGCCGCCTGACGGCCGACTTGTGGTATACTTGCGGCAAGCCCCCATTCATTCTCTATGGGGCTTGCGGTTACCAGCAGGTTTTTTTGCCACAGCAAGTGCCGGATGCGGCAGAACCGCACTTGCCGCACCCAACCGCAAGCCCCATAGACAAGGCATGGGGGCTTACCGGACAGATGCCGCAAGTCGGCCGTTAGGCGGCAGATCCGGCGCCATCTGTTGGATTGGCCTGAAACATCAGCAAACCTTGCCCTATAATGTTTTAAGATTAAGTCTGTTAAGTTTAAGATTACAACATCCACATGACTACATCAACAGAACCACCGGCAATACAATAATACCTCACCAGAACTACTGTCTATACAATAATACCTCACCAGAACCATTGTCAATATGGTAATACATCACCAAAACCAGTCAATAAATCACCAGAACCACCGGCAATACAATAATACATAATCAGAACCACCGTCTATACATCACAAGAACAGTACATTCCCCATTTAAATGTGTATGCATATTAAATGTCCCATACTGCTCATACTCCTCCCACATGTCTTATACTCTTCACCCCCCATATGTTCCATGCAGCTCATCCTCACCCCAATTTCCCTGAATCCCATGTTACTTATCCTCCCCCCATACGTCACATGCAGCTCATCCTTCCCCCCCCCTCCTCTCCCATGTTCCCATGTTCCACACAGCCTCTCCCCCATCCATGTAGCTTACCCCCCCATATTGCATGTAGCTTCTCCCCCCACATTCCATGTAGCTTCTCCTCCTCATCCATGTACCTTCTCCCTCTATCCCCCCATCCATCCATGTACCTTCTCCCCCATCCACCAAACCACCCATGTACCTTCTCCTCATCCATCCATCTTCTCCCCCTTTTCCATGCCGCCCCCACATCCATCCATTCAGCTACTCCCTCTTTTTCATGCTGCCCCCTATTCATCCATCCCGTTCTCCCCCCTCTTCCAGGCCATCCTATCCATCCATCCCATTGTCCCCCCCAGGTTGCCATCTTCGGCTGTAATATCGCCTTACCTAACTCCACGCTCCTCATCCCGGCAGCTTCTTTCTCTGCCGCTCCTGGTCTCCTGCTCGCCGTCACCCGACACAATCCATTACTCGGCACCAGGCGGCACGCGGTGGCAGCACCCATCACCAGGTAGCAGCCGCCAGCACCCATCACCAGGCGGGCAGCCGCCAGCACCCATCACCAGGCGGGCAGCCGCCAGCACCCATCACCAGGCGGGCAGCCGCCAGCACCCATCACCAGGCGACAGCCGCCAGCAGCCGGCACCAGGCGACAGCCGCCAGTGCCTGACATCAGCCACCCGGTGATGTGCTGCCTGGCGGCACGGGAAATTGAAATTTCCTCCTCCTCACTCCTCCGACCTCGTCCCCTCAGTGGCCTGTGAGCCGAGATGCAGCGGCAGTAGGCCGGGGCGGGCTGGATGACTGAGGTAGGGAGGTGGATCGGCCCAAAAAAAATAAATAAATGCGCTCAGGCGCCACCCCCCCCTTCCTGAATTCTGGTGCCTTAGGCACGTGCCTAGACTCCAAAACCAGGCAGACCCTGTGTCTATACAGAATGAGCGCCCACAATCTAGAAATGGAAACGGAGGCACTGACAGACATACAAGCTACGAGAGAACAGACAGTGCCAGCACTGCCAGCAGGGGGCACTGGAGCATGAGACACACTCCCTGCTACACTGCACCAAATAAATACTCAGCTGTGAGGGCCTCCCACTTCCAGAGACTTTCCATTCACAAACCGGACTTTCCACCTGTGGATAAGGAGAGAAAACTCTACATCCTACTGGGGGAAGAGGAAGCAACAATGGAGATCGCTGCCCAATACGTCACCATATGTTATAAGCTGAGAGGAACTTAAAACCCCCAAATGGACTATTATTCCCCAAATTGTGCCCCCAACACCCCATTCCCCTCCCTTTTCACATTTATTTTTATTGCTTTGGCAATAGTAAATGTATTTTGGTCCTGCCAATATAAAGCCTATTTGAGTTTGAGTTTGAACTCTGAAACTCTTTCCAACATATTTTATGACCTCATGCCCTATCGGATCTATACCCAATATGAAAGGTCACAGTGTCCTCCTGTATGAAGTCATTCTGTTCTGCCTGAGCCCATATTAACCACAGCTGAAACAACGTCCTCTGCACATTTTGATTTCAGAGCAGAACAGTAAAAAATAAAAGTAGTTACTAAAACTGAGATAATGAAAGTCAAAACACATGATACAGTTTATAACACGTCTATATCTAATTAAGCTGTCACCAGATACTCGTAATGTGAGGACTGCGACCAACACAGAGGAACACCGGTAGACTATGGAGTCAGTAAGTGAATTCACTAATGCCATATTCATCTATACACACAATGAGACGTCACTGAAAAAAGGGACAAAAGGAGGGAAAAAAGCAGCCATATTTCCATACCATGTTCAGACACAAGTGCACAACTGGATGCAGCAACCCTTCATGATGATAAAGGCGGGGGCGGCACAAGTGTACTGATGAAACAACCTCTTAAAAAAACCCTAAACATCTGTGGGGTGGCCGCTTAACCCCTTCACCACCCGGCGATTTTCCGTTTTTATTTTTTTTCCTCCCCTTCTTTCAAGAGCCATAACTTTATTTTTCTGTCAATATAGACATATGAGGGCTTGCTTGTTGTAGGACGAGTTGTACTTTTGAATGACATCATTCATTCTACCATATAGTGCACAAGAAAATGGTGTAATTGCAAAAAAAAAGGCCAAATTTCACAATATTTATTTTTTTAATGAATTTACCATGTTCACTCTATGGCATAACTGACCTTGTCAGTATAATTCTACTGGTCAATAAGAGTTCGTAGATACCAAACATGTATATTTTTATCTAAGTGGTGAAAAAAAAAAAGGAGAATTGCAATTTTGTCGCCATTTTTCAAGACCTGCAGTGTTCTCATTTTTCAGGATATGGGGCTGTAGGATGGTTTATTTTTTGCGTCTTGCGATGATGTTTTTAATGATACCATTTTTGAATACATGCAATGTTCTGATTGCCTGTTATTGCAATGTTGCTGTGACCAAAAATACTTAATTTTGACGTTTTTACTTTTTTTTCTGCTGCACATTTTACTGATCAGATAAATTTATTTTATATTTTGATAAATTAGGAATTTCTGAATGTGGCGATACCAAATGTTCATTTTTGTAATAGTTTTATTTCCGATGGAGCAAATGTTAACTTACGTTTTTATAATTTTTTTACAAAAATTTCTCACTTTTCATTTTAACTAGTCTCCTTAGGGCGCTTCAACCCTGCACTGCCCAATCATGTCTGCTGTACAGAGCCGTGCTGATGCACAGCAAAAATGATCACCTCTTGTGAACGCCGACACTCAGCCAGCGTTCCCAGGATTAAGTCATGACCATGACCCCTTAAAGGATTTATCCGGCTTAAATCAATCTTTACAGTATTGGGCTACACAGATACAAGTAGATATATGGTCTACCTGATCTGCTGTAAGCCATTCTCTCCTGTCAGCTCTCCTAGGTTGTAGATACTGCTTTGGCTGTTTTGACAGTTGCCTGGATATTTATCAGGAGGCCTATAGCAACCAATCACAGCTCAGTTTCTATTTTGCTACAAGTCATTAATAGGAGCTCTGATTGGCTGCTATAGGCAACAAAGGACATTTTTAGCATATTACAGCTTATGTGCTAGTTTATATGATCATTGTTGTGGAGGCTAATGTAAGTCACATGACCTTAGCTCTATTCTAATGTGTGGGGTTTTAGATCGTGTCAATTGCAGACAAAGCCCCATAAGAAAAGGAACTTGATTGGACGATAGTCGTCAGACGCCAAGAGAAAAGTCATGTTACGGCTCAATAAGCAATCTGAATAAAGGGAAGCCAAGGCTGACAGAAATAAGAAAAAGAGCCGCTTCCTCAAGGGCTTCTGAAACCTCTCAGCAGAGAGAAGCAACACTTTCAGACAAGAGAACAAGAGCCAAGGGTCACTGAAACATCTCAGCAGACATAACTCTACTTCATAGGAAATGTAGAAGCCGAGGCTCAGCAGAGATGCTCTAATTCCAAACACTTACCTTGATATTGCAACCAACTTGCAGCAGTTCGTTCACGTAATCCATATGTTCAAGTTTGAAAGACTGCACTTAAATGTATGCCAAGTGACTATTACAAAGTTGTAATCAGAGTTGACAAAACACCACACGATGAGTAAAAGTGGTGTTGCAATGCCCCCACTATTGATGAGGTAGCTATCTTGATTGTGGGTAATGAGTTTCAAAGCCATGACATTATGCTTCAGAAAAGGAACACCAGTTTGCAACGGGTTGTAGTAACTCACAGGTCCTATGATGCACTGCAATATCCAATTATTCAATTATCTGGCTATCACTTTGAAATACCTCAGACAGATCCTGCAACAGGCAACCCTTCAGGAAAGAAGTGTCAACCATGTACTTCTATGCCTATAGGATCATGACAAGGATTTGCTGAAAAAAATCATATTGTAACACCCACAGGGCGTGTTGATGTAAAGTGGATTCACTTCAGAAAAGATTTGATAATGGATACACCAACACAATTTAATTCCAGCAAAGGTTGTATCTTCTAAAATATAGCTTTTATTGTTTCTATTAAAACAAGGGTCAAAATGATCCCTTACACACAGTGTAACCTTGTAAAAAGGGGGGTGAGGGGGAATGGTCGCCCTGTTCTCTCCCTACCTCCCCCTGCCTGACAGCGGAGTTTTCACCTAAAAAAACCCGTTTGGTGTCCCCGCTCCTCGGCGGCTAACCCTACTGATCCTTACTTGTTAGTGAATGTAGGTGACGTTCCTCCTTTTTGAATTCCCATGTTGACATCTACTATGATTTGGGAGTGAGGGGATGTATTGTACACCCGCCCTGGGCGCCCTAAGACTCTAATAAGAGCCCTGTTGGAAAGACTAAAGTCCCTGATGAACCCACTGGTTGATCATTAAGTGGGAGAAACGCTGCGTCGGACCAGACCAGTCTGCAGGATCAAAGATGAGTATGCTGAATACTTGCTGTAAAGGGCATCAGCCCCCTGTCTACATTTGGTCCTACTGATCCACTAATGTGTTTTGGTGATTTGTATCTCCTTTAAGTGTGGGGGAGACCCCGTTGGATACGGGTTACTGACAAGGAGCACTATTGTATTTGTGTATGGTGTGGTACTTTACTGGTGAGGAGTGTACGTCCTGGTTATGTTGGGTACTGGGCACATATGCTGATAACCATTGTAGTTACATCAAAAAGAAAAAGTGCCCAACAAACATCATTTCTGGCCTTATGACATCCAGTTCTCCCTATCTATTATATAATCGCGAATCGGAAAAGCGCCCCTTCACGCGCACTTTCCGATGTCGTCATGTGGATACGAATTTAACATTGGGCGCGAAGCGCCCAATGCTGCGCGAGCAATGGCCGTGAGGCCATTGCGAGTCGCTGGCCCAGGGCGAGCAATGGCCGCGAAGCGGCCATTGCGAGCCGCTGGCCCAAAATCCATCCACAGCCCCGGCTACAACCTTAGCGATTTACCGCTCAGGTAGCGCAAGCAATGGCCGCGAGGCCATTGCGAGTCGCTGCCTGAGCCGCAATTCGCTCCCCGGGGACCATGGAGCCGAGGCGGCATTGCCGCCTCCGCTCCCCGCTACACACAATTCGCCACCCCCCCCCCCCCCATGTCCCCACAGCCGACCCCCATGTCCGCACAGCCGACCCCCATGTCCGCACAGCCCACCCCCAGCAATGTCCGCACAGCTCACCCCCATGTCCGCACAGCCCGCCCACATCAATGTCCGGCACAGCCCACCCCCCTGTCCGCACAGCCGACCCCCATGCCCGCACAGCCGACCCCCATGCCCGCACAGCCGACCCCCATGCCCGCACAGCCGACCCCCATGCCCGCACAGCCGACCCCCATGCCCGCACAGCCGACCCCCATGCCCGCACAGCCGACCCCCATGCCCGCACAGCCGACCCCCATGTCCGCACAGCCCGCCCCCATCAATGTCCACACAGCCCACCCCCATGTCCGCACAGCCGACCCCCATGCCCGCACAGCCGACCCCCATGCCCGCACAGCCCACCCCCATGCCCGCACAGCCCACCCCCATGCCCGCACAGCCCACCCCCATGTCCGCACAGCCCACCCCCATGTCCGCACAGCCCACCCCATGCCCGCACAGCCGACCCCCATGCCCGCACAGCCGACCCCCATGCCCGCACAGCCGACCCCCATGCCCGCACAGCCGACCCCCATGCCCGCACAGCCCGCCCCCATCAATGTCCGAAAAACCCCCCATGTCCGCACAGCCGACCCCCACTAATGTCCACACAGCCACCCCCCCATGTCCGCACATACTTACATGTCTTCTTAGTCATCTGATCGTCCGTCCGGCCAGGCGTCCTCTTCGTCCGGCCAGGCGTCCTCTTCGTCCGGCCCCGGGGATCTTCTGTCTTCTTCCAGCTCCGACGTCCTCTTCTCTTCTCATTCAGGTACAATGGACGACAAATCCGCCATTGTATCTCAATGAGATATGAGCGGCTCTTCTGATTGGTCGCTGTGTACTGCCCTCAGCCAATCAGAAGAGCCCCTCATTGAGCTCGAATTCTGATTGGTCGGCGGCCAATCCGAAATCGGGCTCACTGCCCATAGACATGTATTAGCGGTGTGTCCGCGATTTTACGGCCGACAAATAGAACCAGGTGGCCGGCCATAAAATCGCCGACACACCGCTAATGTATGTCAATGGGAAAAATAGCGGACCTGAATGAGAACTGTCTCACTTAAAATAAATAATAAATTAAATAATAAATAAAATAATTTAAAAAGAATTAAAAAATAATAAAAAATAATAATAAAAAAATAATAAAAAATTAAATAAAAATAATAATAAAAAAATAAATATATGCTAATCAGCTCAGCCCTTTTGGCGGACCACAATGAGAACTGTGTCTCACTTAAAATAAATAATAAATTAAATAATAAATAAAAGAATTTAAAAAGAATTAAAAAATAATAAAAAATAATAATAAAAAAATAATAAAAAATTAAATAAAAATAATAATAAAAAAAATAAATATATGCTAATCAGCCCAGCCCTTTTAGCGGACCAGAAGGAGAACTGTGTCTCACTTAAAATAAATAATAAATTTTATAATAAAATTATTTAAAAATAATTAAAAAATTATAAAAAAAATAATAAAAAAAAATTAAAAATTATAAAATATTACAAAAAATAATAATTAAAAAAAAAATCTAATAATAATTATATTACTGCTAATAATAATGAAATTAATGCTAATAATTATGCTATTAATGCTAATAATAATGCTAATAATGCTAATAATTATGCTATTAATGCTAATAATTATGCTATTAATGCTAATAATAATAAGATTAATGCTAATAATAAGCGGCCATTGCGAGCACTCAGCCCCAATAAGTATTGAACGCGCCCCAAAAAGTATTGGACCCCCCACCCAAAAGTATTGGACCCCCCAAAAAAAGTATTGGACCCCCCAAAAAAAGTATGTGACCCCCAAAAAAAGTATGTGACCCCCCCAAAAAAGTATGTGACCCCCCAAAAAAAGTATGTGACCCCCCAAAAAAAGTATGTGACCCCCCCAAAAAAGTATGTGACCCCCCAAAAAAAGTATGTGACCCCCAAAAAAGTATGTGACCCCCCCAAAAAAAGTATGTGACCCCCCAAAAAAAGTATGTGACCCCCCCAAAAAAGTATCTGACCCCCCAAAAAAAGTATGTGACCCCCCCCCAAAAAAAGTATGTGACCCCCCCCAAAAAAAGTATGTGACCCCCCCAAAAAAGTATGTGACCCCCCCCAAAAAAGTATGGGACCCCCCAAAAAAAGTATGGGACTCCCCAAAAACTATTCACACCCCCCCGAAAAGTCCTCACACCAGCTATAACTACTATAATCAAATTAATGCACATTCTAGAATCCTGATGCATTTGCATCGGGCTCACAGCTAGTAAAGACATAAACAAGTTGGCCACTTCCATATTTTAGATAGAGTGTCTCCTAGAGTGGGTTTTTTCTACCACATCTGTCTAAGGGATAGACCCGACAGCGGGGAGACCCATATAGGTTTTTTGTTCCCTTAGTATATTGTCAACATGGGAATTCAAAAAGGAGGAACGTCACCTACATTCACTAACAAGTAAGGATCAGTAGGGTTAGCCGCCGAGGAGCGGGGACACCAAACGGGTTTTTTTAGGTGAAAACTCCGCTGTCAGGCAGGGGGAGGTAGGGAGAGAACAGGGCGACCATTCCCCCTCACCCCCCTTTTTACAAGGTTACACTGTGTGTAAGGGATCATTTTGACCCTTGTTTTAATAGAAACAATAAAAGCTATATTTTAGAAGATACAACCTTTGCTGGAAGTAAAGTGGATTCACTAGACCACTGATTGTATACACGATACTCAACAGACAGGAGAGCGATTCTCGTAAAACAAAGGATACCGTATATACTCGTGTATAAGCCGAGTTTTTCAGCCCAAAAATTGGGCTGAAAAGTCCCCCCCTCGGCTTATACACGGGTCAGACGGTATGCTGTGGGGGGGGGGGGCTGTGACCGGGAGCTGGAGGAGGCAGGAGGGGGCCGCGGTGACCGCAGGCGGTCACGTGGGGCCGCCTCATTAGTGCAATGAATATGCACGGCATCCCCCCGTCCATCAGCGGCGGGGGGATGCCGTGCATATTGCACTACACAGCCCCCCTCCTTAATATGGGTCCCCCAGTAGTAATAAACAGCCCCCCCCCTCCTTATCACGTCCCCCCCAGGCTGCGGCAGCTGTGAAAATAACAAACAGTTTATACATCACCTTCCGACGCAGCTGTCCGCTCCTCCGGTCCTCTGCCCTCCGCTCGCCGGCTTCTTCTTCCTTGTTGTGCCGGTGTCATGTGACCGGGCGCAGGAGATGACGTCATTTCCTGCGCGCGGTCACAGAAGTCGGCACATCAAGGAAGAAGAAGCCGGCGAGCGGAGGGCAGAGGACCGGAGGAGCGAAGGAGCTGCGCCGGAAGGTGATGTATAAACTGTTTGTTATTTTCACAGCTGCCGCAGCCTGGGGGGGACGTGATAAGGAGGGGGGGAAGCTGTTTATTACTACTGGGGCTGCTGGATACTACACTGGGGCTGTATACTACCACTGGGGCTGCAATACCACTGGGGCTGCTGTATATAGGGGCTGCAATACCACTGGGGCTGCAATACCACTGGGGCTGCTGTATATAGGGGCTGCTGTATACACCACTGGGGCTGCAATACCACTGGGGCTGCTGTATACAGGGGCTGCAATACCACTGGGGCTGCAATACCACTGGGGCTGCTGTATACAGGGGCTGCAATACCACTGGGGCTGCAATACCACTGGGGCTGCTGTATATAGGGGCTGCTGTATACACCACTGGGGCTGCAATACCACTGGGGCTGCTGTATATAGGGGCTGCAATACCACTGGGGCTGCAATACCACTGGGGCTGCTGTATATAGGGGCTGCAATACCACTGGGGCTGCAATACCACTGGGGCTGCTGTATATAGGGGCTGCAATACCACTGGGGCTGCAATACCACTGGGGCTGCTGTATACACCACTGGGCTGCAATACCACTGGGGCTGCTGTATATAGGGGCTGCAATACCACTGGGGCTGCTGTATATACCACTGGGGGCTGCTGTATATCATACTGCTGGGGCCTGTATACCACTGCTGGGGGCTGTATACCTGTGCTGGGGTCCACCCTCGGCTTATACGCGAGTCAATAGATTTTCCCAGGTTTTGGGGGCAAAAGTAGGGGGGTCGGCTTATACACGAGTATATACGGTATTTATTGTGGAAGGTTTAACAAAAGGAAAGGTGCCTGAGGGGAGGACCCTCTGGATCGCGACACTGTACACTCGTAGTGGAACACCAGCAGAGATAACACCTGTACAGGGAAACACCCGTTACAATACCAGGAGGCCTAAATGCCGTGAATCAATGACCAGAGGGGCGACCCATGCAGACCAGACAGTAGATATGGAGAGATTGAGGAACACTGGCTCTGTCAGAGGAGAGGATCCTGAGAGCTCCATGTAATCCCAGAAAGTCTGATCCAGCTGGTTGAGGTATCCGGAGTGTCCACAAGGTTACAGGATAAGAAACTGCCAGCAGACAATTCTGTGGAGACAGAGGTATTTGCAAGAAGCAAGGCAACAGTTTTACTCTTGCACAGCACTGCAGGAGTGTGACCTGAAAAGAGGCAACGATCCAAATGATTGAACAAGTTTGCCAGGCACCTCCCATAGGGGGAAGATATCTTTTATGCACAAAGCAATTCAGCACTCAGAGTCCTAAAAGGGAACAGGTGGACTGTTCCATTATTATGTATAGGAAGTGGCGCGCGCATCTTAAGGGTGGAGGCACACTGGCGTTGAACTCGCGCGAGTTTAATTCGAGAAAAACTCGCATTAAACTCAGACCTGTATCTTTCAATGATACAGGTCACATTAATGCGAGTTTCTGGCATTAAACTCGCTTTGCGAGAACAATCCGAGTGCAATCGCAGCATGCTGCGATTGCACGCGATTCCCTCGCGCGAGTGGCCATTAAAAGTATATGGGTGCGAGTCTAGCTCGCACCCATACAGCACACCGTGCGATAATCGCAGCCGTGTGCTGTCAAAATCACTGGCCCCCCGCAGTCCCCATACAGTTACAATAATGTTTCATTGCTGTGACAGCAGCAGTGAAGCAGTATTGTATGTGTAATTTATTATTTTTTGCAATGTTACACTTTTCAGCTTGATTTTACATGTTTTTACCATGTCGGCTGTTCAGGACTTCATTCAGCACTGTGCTACCGGAGGGGGTTTTAACAACAGTGCCGAATTGCTGGATCCTGAGAATGACCCGTTGCTGTTTGATACCATCACAAAGAACATGATCCATGGTCACTGTGAACCTCTACAAAAATTCTCTCTGCATGGTTGATGGCAGGTGTTCCAAGGATTATCCACTAGTTCCTGGTCCAAGAAACACAAACAGGACAAGATGAATATCCAGTCTACCCAAGAAAACAAGGTGATGGTGATTTCACAGCAAAGCTCAAAATGTGGGATGAAACATAACTCCAAAAGATAGAAATTGACAACAAGAGGGTGGTGCCGTACAATCCTCTGCTCGTAAAAGTTTTCCAGGCCAACATCAACGTTGACTCTTGCCACTCAGTGAAATCAACCAAGTACATATGCAAATATGTCCACAAGCAATATGTGATCAAGCAATTTTTAAATGCCAGAAAAAAGGACCTATTACACTGGGGAACAATTTGAAAAAAATTTTCTGTTGAGTTAGGTTTTTGAGCTGATTTATACTAAAATTGGCATGCTGATTCCAAAAATGTAGTCAGTTTTTTTCTAGCACGTCAAGTTTTTCCTCCACAACTTACCTGCCAGAGATGCACAATTGCACTGATATCTGTAATAAGACTTGTTATCTAATTACAATATATATATCCTTTGTAAAAAACATGATAGGGTTAAAAAACATATTTGGCATGCCTATTTCTTATACATTTCATTTTTTGTTCATATTTGTACTATTTAGAAAAAGAAAAACACTTTTTAGGTACAGTAGTTTACATATTTTTGAGAAGACAAAAATCCTATAGTTCAAAAACTTGACGTGATAGAGAAAAACTGAGATCATTTCTAGATTCAGCATCCAAAAATTAATTAAAGAACAGTTGTCTGACCTAACTCCTAAAAAATTGTGTTCCCCATTATTGATAAAAGTGCAGGTACATCGCCCACCAGGGCAGAGCTGGTTTATCCCCTGGGACGGTGATAAAAGTTTATAGTAAGATGGTTGTGAGGTGACGGTGGGGGTGCAACTTGCTACTAACAGCTGTGCTTCTGATTTCTTCAGCCTTACAACTTCTTAGACACCAGAGAACCTCAATAAAACTCTCACACAAGTCTCAAGTTCAATCGGGTACTTTACTCTCGGCTGTTGCTTCTTATTTTTACACAGTCTCTTCAGGACCACTCACAACCTCCGGGCTAGCAGTTGCTGACTTTCCTGGGTATCCTCCCTTTGGATCCCTAGTCCTATCTGATGCCTTTCCTTCGGTGTGACAGGCAGTAAGTTCCGCGCATAGAGACCCTTCACCTCACCGGTTAATCTGTGGCCGGGGCATATAGCAGCCAACCACTATTACAGGGCCAGTTCACTGTCCGTCGACCCAGTCCCTCAGTGTCTCTGTAAACCCGGTCTTCCACCTTGGACTCCTCTTCTACACCTGGTCAGTAGCCTCGAACCCGGGCAGCCATAAGATCACACCAGCCGCCGGGTCCCGGTTTTCTCTCTGGTTGTTACAGTCTTTTAGCTATGTCAGGGGTTTTAGCTAGGAGACCGGTTCCTCCTCTGACTTCAACTGACTGTCACTCTCTCTTCCCCAGGTCACTACTGTTGCTCCTCTCCCTTACACAGGTGTCTCTCCTAAGATCCACCCACCTCTCTTCTGCCTGGCATAAAGTCCTAGGTCTAGGGATTCGGGGGCATGTTTGGTTTGGGATGGATGGCTCATCATCCCAGCTGCTGTACTACTCTGTGGCCACCGGTCCGCAGGGGCACCACACAGGCATTGCAGATGAGCAGGTATATCAACAGCAATTACTGTATATACTCGTGTATAAGCCGACCCGTGTATAAGCCGACCCCCCTACTTTTGCCCCCAAAACCTGGGAAAACCTATTGACTCGCGTATAAGCCGAGGGTGGACCCCAGCACAGGTATACAGCCCCCAGAATTGTGGTATACAGCAGCCCCCAGCACATGTGTATACAGAAGCCCCCAGCACAGGTGTATACAGCAGCCCCCAGCAGTGTGATATACAGGGCCCCTCAGCAGCGGTATACATGGTCCCCGACGGCCCCCGGCAGTGGTATACAGCCCCCCCGCCTAGTACCGGGCCCCCATGCTGCGGCACAGCATACAGTAGTTCATACATTACCATCTCCTGCAGCGCGCGCTTCCTCCATCTCCCGCCCGGCTTGTTGCTGTAGTGTCATGTGACGAGCGGACGCGCCAGTCACATGACACTACAGGAAGATGCCGGCTGGGACATGGAGGAGCCGCGCGCTGCAGGGAGAGATGGTAGTGTATGAACTACTGTATGCTGTGCCGCAGCATGGGGGCCCGGTACTAGGCGGGGGGGCTGTATACCACTGCCGGGGGCCGCCAGGGGCTGTGTCCGGCAATATGCACTGCATCCCCTTGCCGGGGATGGACAGGGGGATGCGTGCATATCAATGAGGCAGGCCCACGTGACCGCGCGGTGTCACTGCAGCCCCCTCCTGCCTCCTCCTGCCCCCAGTCAGAGCCCCCGTCCCCGTCACACTCAGCACACACTATGTATATACTCGTGTATAAGCCGAGGGGGGACTTTTCAGCCCAATTTTTGGGCTGAAAAAGTCGGCTTATACACGAGTATATACGGTAAGCTGTTTGGAAAACACATGGGTTCTCCATTAATGAGCGCTACCCACCAGTTGTGCATCTTAGTGTTTAGTAGGAAAATGGACAGAGGATTTACTTTGACCCCGCAAACCTGCACCAACAGCTTCTAACAACACCTAAGACACTGGCATTTTTGAACGGTGTCAACAAGATCCATTTGCAAAAACAATTGTCTATTGTGATCTACCGAAGTAATACACTTGGAATGCATCCAAAAAAACACTAACAGAGGAAACAGGGGCTTGATGTAGAAGGCTATCCAGGGGTCAAAGCAAATGATATTCTTGGTCGCGTCTACACTGTTCTGTCGTCAAATGCAGAGTGCTTCGACCGACACATATTACTTCATGTTGTGAAGGGCCCAACATGATATTCTCAGCCTGTAAATGTGAGATAAATGCGCATAGGGTCTTATCCTGTTTACATAGGGTTATAGCTGTGTATATTAGGAACTGCTCACCTGGCTCAGTTGTGTCACTCACAACCGGTATAATCGCCTGTAAGATGGCTTGTAGAATGGCTGCTGCAGGGCCGCACCTTCACGATAATCGTGGAAACAGGAATGCTGTAATGGGACAAAATGCCGGAATGCTCGCGCTGCAGGAATTCCGGCATTTTGTCCCATTACAGCAACATAATTTTCTGACCTGAAGACTATCGGAGGCCATGTCTGTGAAACATTCAAAGACGCTTGTCAAAGACAAGGACTTCTGGAAAATGACAATGGGGCATGACTCTCAGTGAAGAAGCAGACACACAAACCCCAAATCAACTAAGGCTGCTTTCACATCAGCAGTAATTGTAATTTCGCGGCAGATCCAGCAGATGTCGCTGCACCTGTTGGATCTGGCGCCTAATGGCCGACTTGCAAGCCCCATTCATTCTCTATGAGGTATGCGATCGGGTGCAGCAAGTGCGGTTTTGCCGGATCCACCAGATCCGGCACTTGCGGCCACACAAATAAATGCTGCTAGCAGCGTTTTTATTTGCAGTGCCGCAAGTGCCAGATTCAGCAAAACCGCACTTGCCACACCTGATCGCAAGCCCTATAGAGAATGAATGGGGCTTTCCGGATTCATGCTGCAAGTTGGCTGTTACGCGGCAGATGCAGCGAAATCTGCCGCGATTATGAAAAAACGTTGATGTGAAAGGTTCCCAAGAGACCTCTTTGCTATTCTTCTAACAACCTGGGACATTTCAACTCCCCCTTGAGATTTGGGCAAAGTACAAAACTGATCTCAGTGAGGACATCCTGATGCAATTTAAAAAAGGAAATCCTCAATCACTTATCAACTTCACTGAAAACATTTTCAAAGCCTTAATCCTCCTTGAACACCAGATCATGGCAATGTTCGGAAAAGAATTACAGCTGCACCAGCAAACTCAACCACTGGAGAGATCATGTTTCCAAGCAACTTTCTAAGGCTGGCTTCACATTAGCATTTGTGTCTGCATGCTGATCGCATGCTGACACAAACGCAGTGTAAAGCAGGGCCATTTTGATGTGTCCGCAGCGGATAATGTCCGCCTGCGGACACATCACTGTGCAGCCCGGCAGCCAATCAGCGGTGTCCGGGGGCGGAGATCAGCACCGGAGATCTCCGCCTCCCCGCCGCCGGTAAGCTCCGGGACATGTCGGCGGGGAGAAACAGCTGATTTGACAGCTGTTTGAATCTCCCGCGCCGACACCAAGAGGAGATGTCGGCGCGGGAAGATTCAAACAGCTGTCACATCAGCTGTTCTCCCCGCCGACATCGCTAGCAGATTATCGGCGGCGGGGAGGAGGAGAACATCAGAGGCTGAGCTGATCTCCCGGTGGCCGTCGGTGATCTCCTGTGACATCACCGCCGGCCACCGGGAGATTTTTCAATGGGTCTGCAGCGTTCTCCTGCGCTGTCAAGCGCAGAACACTGCAGACCCATTGAAGCCAATGCATTTTTTGTGCGCTTGGGGACGCTTGCTGATTTTCCAAGGTCCCCGAGCGCACAAAAAATGCAACATGCTGCGTCCCGGGTGCGGACGCTGGACACCGGAAGGAGCAGATATCGTCCGCATCCGCACCCGAACGCAGCAAACGCAGGCACTATGCGTTCCTATGTTAAACATAGGAACGCATGTGCGCATGCGTTTGATTGCGTATGGGAAGGCAGCGTATGCTGCCTTCCCATACGCAAATGAGAAGCCAGCCTTAATCATTACATCCATTGAGAAGCTAAAAGCAAAGGTTTTTCCAAACATTCAATGCAACTTCGGAAAGTCTGTCTGGCTGTGTGAAAGGGCTATTCGAACTCTGAAAAATGATCGGGTCAACAAGATCAATCTTCAAATTCTAAAGGTCACTTCACACACACAGATATCTGAGTCCAATATCTGAACAGATCTCTGGTTGCAGTGAAATCATGGACACATTGTTCCATTTTGTGGCTGTGTACAACATGGAGCAATGTATCCATGATTTCACTGCAACCAGAGATCTGTTCAGATATTGGACTCAGATATCTGTGTGTGAAGTGGCCTCGAGTCTCCTTCCAGGTGTGTGCAGGACCTACAAGCTAGTGGATGGAATGACAGACCCTGCTCAAACATTATTACATCCAATCAAGTTTTGGAACCATGAGGACTTTCTCCGCATAACCTCTTTCTAAAACCTGGGACTAAGAACCTGTTTCCACATGTAATTTAAGTAACTATTTTGACAGGATGTGCCAAAGGAGAGGACATTTTCATTCCAACAATTCCACTCCTATCTTATTTGTATTGTGATTTTTAATGCCTCCAGTTTCCAGTTAGATTGGCATTTCCAATGTCCATTAACAAGACTCATGGTGGGTTTACACGTCCCGATATCGGTGTCCAACTCCGACCCAACTCCGACAAAAAGTCACGTGGGTCGCGAGTTGGAGCCGATATCGGGTGCGCGTTGTACTGTTTGACAGTACAACGCGATGCTGGAACGATGCCAAAACGATATCGGAGTTGAATAGCAAAGCTATTCAACTCGCCGATATCGCAAGGCCGTTGTAGCAGCATCGCTGCGTGTGACAGCCCAACTCCGATGTCTACGCTCACGTCACCCATTCACTCCCATGTTAAATGGTCGTTCCTGGGTTGGTGGGCGTAGACATCGGAGGGACGTTGTTTCCCGATATCGCAGCGTGTAAACCGGCGATGCGATATCGGGAAATGCGCTCCCGAAATGCGCGCTCCCGCGGCGTTGTATGCGATATCGTCCCGATATCGGGACGTGTAACCCCACCATTAGGGACAGTCATTGAAAGTAGCAGGAACTGATTTGCAATCTCCATGCTTTACTTATGGTCAACTTTTTGTGGCATGCTCAAGAGTTGGAACTGCCAGAAACCTCTTCTTTTTTTTGTTTTTGCAGCGGAAGGAAAATTGAACAGTCATTTATCACAAGGCTCTTAAATAAGAAGTTGCAGATAAAATATTTCACATTACTTG
This sequence comes from Allobates femoralis, assembly GCA_033576535.1. Lineage (NCBI taxonomy): Eukaryota > Metazoa > Chordata > Amphibia > Anura > Aromobatidae > Allobates > Allobates femoralis. Next base: position 633,346,672 of record JARQOC010000003.1, read on the forward strand.
GATAATCATTTAGTTAATTTGTGTTGTATATCTGTGGTGTTCAATATATGATGCAAAATGCTTCTATTATGTTACTTTTAATAATAAAATTTCTGTTTATTTAGTTTGTGATTTTTATATGCAAAATTTTTTGTTAACCCATTCTATTTTGTTATAGCTAAGAACAGTTAGTTACTATTCCGGGCAACGCCGGGTACTACAGCTAGTAACATAGTAAATATCAGTGCACTAGAGCCGTATTTGCCACTAGGCACTGGAGGGCATGTGCCTAGGTAAACAGGCTGAGGGGGGCGCCACTAAGACAGAGAACATTTTTTTTTCTTACATTTTTATTTTAACCTCCCCTCGACAATATAGGAAATCTGTTGTCTTTTTCGAGGGGAGGGGCATTGGCAGTGGGGGGAGGGTGTCGGCACACCTCCACATACCTTGAACACAGGGAGCTGAATGACCCCGGGGTCAGAAGAGAGTGCAGAGGAGCACTCACCAGGTCCCTGCTCCGAGGTGCTGCTGGCTCTGCAGTGGGTGGGATCATCTCACCACGCAACAGGCAGAGGAGGAAGAAGACATAGGGGCCTGGAGGAGAACAGGAGCCAAGAGGAGAGCATGGAAGAACAGGTGAGCGCTGGAGAACAGAAGATGGGGTGTGAGGCGAGGGGGCGAGAGGCTGCTACAGGTTGGACATGGGGGGCTGCTACAGTCTGATGATGGCTACAGGCTGATGATGGGGGGGCTGCTACAGGCTGATGATGAGGGTGTGGCTGCTACAAGCTGATGATGGGGGCGGGGCTCCAGGCTGATGGTGTGGGGGAAAGGCTGCTACAGGCTGATGATGTGGGGGGGTAAGGAGGCTAACGCTTTACATTATGTGCCCAGGGTACAGATTTAGTGCAGATTTTGTTCAGTATATGGTGTATATATGCAGCAGAGCTGCACTGAATTTGCAGCAGCATACATTGCAATGAAAGTCAATGTAAATACTGCAAACCTGTCCTGCAACGGAAATAGTGCGTTGTTTAGTGCATGTCGCTTAATGTTGCAAATTTTCCCGCACAAGATACACCAATTCCTCATCTCTCTCTCGCCCAAGGCAAGACCCCACCTCTGAAACAAGGCTTGTGCTGTATGTCAATATATACATGCTCCCAGTCAATTTTATCATGTGGAGACCTGGTGAGGGGCAGCATGAGTGGATTTAAACCACTACTTTATTACTATCGCTATTTGAAGTCCCATTGGCTTTTGCAGCTAGAGCAGGGACTTCTCAGCCTCTTCTATACACTGAACTGTCAGAATTGCCGAGCGCGATCTATGCCTATTCTGAAAATTCACTACACACACAACTGTCAGAAGTAGCGTAGCTCGTGCTCGTACACCAATTGCTTAAAAGAAGCAGAGAACTCTGGTTCTGCGCTTGCAAAAGCCAACATTACTTCAAACAGCCAGAGTAATAGAGTAGTGGTTTAAAACCACTCATGCAGCCCCTCACAAGGTGCCCACATTATATTGATGTACACAATAAATGTAACTAATATTAACACAAATTAACATAGGGCACAAGCCAGTGGCGTAGCTATAGACACCGCGGGCCCCGGTGCAAGATGCACTCCGGGGCCCCTTTGATGAGGAGCAGGGGGGGGTTGGTGCTAGCGGTGTCGGCTTGTAGTGGAATCGAGGGGCGGGCTCTGTTGCATGGCAGCAGGAAGTGAGTTTTCTGTCGCTTCCAGTCCGCCCTCCGCTCCTCTTCCGGTGCTATCGCGGTCGCGGCGGGCGACTGGAGGCACAGCGGGGCGGGCTCGGTCTCAGCCACTGGCACAAGCCCTGTTTCTGCAGTGTTGGAACATGAAATCATACACACACAGGACAAAAATCTGCACCTTGCCTGCACCAAAAAAAACTCATAGTGCGCATTACACCTTTTTGGTGCATATTTTGTCCGAAGGTGCAGATGGTTAGGTAAGGCAGCTTTCACATCAGTGTTTCTCAGCATTCGCAGCAGATCTGGCATTTTGGTGCATCTGCTGCTAGCCAGAACACTTGCAGCAAAACGGAGTTCGACCAAATTCATTCCTTATGGGACTTGCAGACATTTGCGGTTTTGCACTTTCAAAAAGTCAAACAAACGCTGCTAGCCACGGTTTTTTTAACTCATCACACGTGCAAAACCGCTAGTGTCTGCAAGTCCCATAAGGAATGAATTAGGTCGAACTCCGTTTTGCCGCAAGTGTTCTGGCTAGCAGCAGATGCGCCAAAATGCCAAATCTGCTGCGAATGCCGATAAACGCAGATGTAAAAGCTGACTTACCTATTTTAAACCGCTTGGTGTCTTTGAAAACCTGAAGAAGATCAATGACTGAACATCTGCACTTGCTGCATACAGGTTCATTCTTTTAGCGTTTAATCAGAGCTTTAATTTAAGCGTGTTAGAGTAGATCTGCCTTAGGCGGCCGTCACACGCACAGATATCTTGCCCGATATCGCTTAAGCGATCTCCTTTTTGATCGCTTAAGCGATATCGGGCTTAAAATCGATGCATGTAATCAAGCGATTCACGATGTGAAATCGCTTGATCGTGACATCGCTGATCTGAGGTCCGGTTCTCAGATCTAGCGATGATCGAGTTCACGATCTCCTTCATCGTGGTGTATAACACCACGATGAACGATCTCCCAGCGGCAGAGCCTATGCTGGGAGATGGTAACTATGGTACACGTCGGGTAACTAAGCGACGCGCGGCGCCTAGTTACCCGATGTGTACCATAGTTACCAGCGAGATCGCGGATCCACATCGCTGGTGAGTCTGTCTGTGTGACATCTCACCAGCGATGTGAGCGATATTGTAAGCGATTGCGCGTGCACGTGATCGCTTACAATATCGCTATAGATATCTGTGCGTGTGACGGCCGCCTTAAATAGATGTTGTGTGCAGAGACTCATAGTGTGACCTGTTATTAAAGGGTGTGACCGCTAAAAGTGCCTAGGGTAGCTAGAAGTCCAAATGCAGCCCTGCAGTGCACATTACATCCATTTACCTGACATTATATGTGATCAAAGGGCAGACTATCTGGAAGGGGACAATATTGCAGATTGATGGTGGGTTTACACACACCAATTTATCTGTTCAATATCTGAACAGATCTCTGGTTGCAGTGAAATCATGGACACATTGCTCCATGTTGTACACAGCCACAAAATGGAGCAATGTATCCATGATTTCACTGCAACCAGAGATTGGTTCAGATATTGAACAGATAAATTGGTGTGTGTAAACCCACCATAAGAGCATACATACAGCTCTGGCAAAAATTAAGAGACCACTGCATAGTTGTCTAAAAATCACCATCTCTACATGTCTGGCAGCCATTCCATTCCATTGTCAGTTGAATTCCAACCAAAGTACACTTCATTCTACATGAGCTTCTGATTAGGTGATCACCTGAACCAAATCTTATTTAACGAGGGAAAGTATAAAAAAAACCACTGCTGTAGTCTCCCCAATAAGACAAGCTGGATAGCAAAACAAGTGCTAGGAATACTCCACAAGTAATCTGAGTGAAAAAAATGTAACTTTTCACTGTGCCAAAGGAATTGAAAAGAAAAATCTTGAGTGAGGAAAAGAAGGGCCCAATTCTGACTTTACTAGCAGAGGGATACAGTGAGCGTCATGCTGCCTCCATCCTTAAAATTCAGAAGACAGCAGTCCATTACAACAAGGTCAAGCAGCAGACATTGGGGACAACAAAGCTACAGACCGGCAAAGGGCGAAAGTGACTCTCCACTGACCGGGATGACAGTCATCTTATTTGAATGCCACTCAGCAACCGCAATATCAAGTGACCTACAAAAGGAATGGCGGCTGGGGTGAAGTGCACGACACGAACAGCTCGTAACAGGCTCCTAGAGACAGGGCTCAAGGCATGTAAAGCTAGAAAAAAGCCTTTCATCTATGAGAAGCAAAGGAGAGCTAGGCTGAAGTTTGCCAAAGACCATAAGAATTGCACCATAGAGGACTGGTGTAAGGTAATCTTCTTTGGTGAGTCTAATTTTCAGCTTTGCCCAATGCCTGGTCATCTAATGGTTAGACAGAGACCTGGAGAGGCGTACAAGCCACAGAGTCTTGCATCCACTGTGAAATTTGGTGGAGGATCGGTGATGATCTGGGGATGCTTCAGCAAGACTGGAATTGGGCAGGTTAATCTTTGCGAAGGATGTATGAATCAAGCCACATGCAAGGATATCCTAGAAAAAACGCTTGCTTCCTTCTGTTTAGGCTATATTCCTCAACTTTGAGGACTAGTTTTTCCCAGCAGGACAATGCCCCATGCCACACAGCTAGGTCAATCAATGTGTGGATGTAGGAGCACCACATCAAGACCCTGTCATGGCCAGCCCAATCTCCAGACCTGAAGCCCATTGAAATCCTCTGGAATGTAATCAAGAGGAAGATAGATAGTCACAAGCCATCAAACAAAGAAGAACTGCTTACATTTTTGTGCCAGGAGTGGCATAAGGTCACCCAAAAGCAGTGTGAAAGACTGGTGGAAAACATGCCAAGACACATGAAAGCTGTGATTAAAAATCATGGCTATTCCACCAAATATTGATTTCTGATTAGTATTGTTCTTTCTAAATGAATATGAACTTGTTTTCTTTGCATTATTTGAGGTCTGAAAGCACGGTTTCTTTTTCATTACCGTATATACTCGTGTATAAGCCGAGTTTTTCAGCCCAAAAATTGGGCTGAAAAGTCACCCCCTCGGCTTATACACGGGTCAATACGGTAATCCTAGGTGTCCGGGTGCTGGGGAGGCTGGAGGAGGCGGGGGGAGGCTGATGAGTGAGCGGCCCGTCACGTGGGGCCGCTCATTAGATATGCACGGCTCCCCCCGCCCATCACAGCGGCAGCCGTGCATACAGCCCCCCCAGTGTATACAGGCAGCCCCCCAGTGGCACCCCCCCCCCCCCATGGAAAGAGCCCCCACACTTGGCAGAGCCCCCCCCGCTGCTTTACCATCCAGTGTGTTCGCCGCGGGTCCTGCGCGCTGTCATCCCGGTCTCACGTGACCCGGCGCGATGACGTCATTCCACAGCGACCGCCGGGTCACATGACACCGGGAAGACAGCGCGGGAGGAAGGACGCGACAGCCCGCGGTGATGAAGACGCTGGATGGTAAGTTAATGCAGCGGGGGGGGGCTCTGCACAGTGTGGGGGGCTCTTTCCATGATGGGGGGGCTAGTGCCACTGGGGGGTTGCCTGTATACACCCTGGGGCCTGCTGTATATGCCTCTGGGGCCTGCTGTATATGCCTCTGGGGCCTGCTGTATATGCCTCTGGGGCCTGCTGTATATGCCTCTGGGGCCTGCTGTTTATACCTTTAGGGATGCTGTATATACCACTGGGGGGGATGCTGTATACTACCACTGGGGAGGCTGCTGTATACTACCACTGGGGAGGCTGCTGTATACTACCACTGGGGAGGCTGCTGTATACTACCACTGGGGAGGCTGCTGTATACTACCACTGGGGAGGCTGCTGTATACTACCACTGGGGAGGCCTGTATACCACACTGCTGGGGGCTGTATGCCTGTGCTGGGGTCCACCCTCTGCTTATACACGAGTCAATAGGTTTTCCCAGGTTTTGGGGGCAAAAGTAGGGGGGTCGGCTTATACACGGGTCGGCTTATACACGAGTATATACGGTATTTTCACAATTTTCTCATTTGCTGCACATAAATACAACATTTTTAGCCTTGAATTTCGGAAACATGTCAGTAGTTTTATAGAATAAAAGCCACGTTACACACACAGATATCTGTGACCAACTTCTGAACAGATCTCTGGTTGCAGTGAAATCATGGACACATTGTTCCATTTTGTGTCCATGATTTCACTGCAACCAGAGATCTGTTCAGAAGTTGGTCACAGATATCTGTGTGTGTAAAGTGGCCTTAAAAGAAGCAATGTACATTTTACTCAAAAATAGAGAAAAATCAGAGAAACTGAACATTTTTCAGTGGTCTTTTAATTTTTGCCAGAGCTGTATGTGTGGCGCCCCACTGGTCAGGACGCCACGTAGGGGTACTGCACCCATATAAGAGTGTGTAGTATTCCTGTGACTAGGGAATTGGAATGTTGCATGAGGGACCCTCACAACACTCATTCACACACACCCTAGAGTAGGGGACTGTGGGTGGACCCGCAGTAGGGAGGACCCAGTCCCATGGGAGGAGTGACAGGGTAGAAAAGTGCGTGGATGGGAGGAGAGTTAGACAGTCTGAGTTGGAGAGCTCCGTTGGGCAGTGAGGAGTGCAGGACGGCGGAGAAGTCGTCGGGACAGAGGGAGATCCTAAAGGCACCAGGGAGTGTGGTACGTCTGAATCCAAACCCGGAACGTCTACCAACCGGAGGGCTCTGGTCCCATAACAAAGGATCGGCTCTAAGCACGGTGCGGGAATATATCCCTGAACCGTCGAATCGGAGGCCGGAGCTTGTAGAGGAAGTCGCGGCCAAACACCCGGCGCATCCTTAAAAAGGCACAGAATAGGGTCAGGGGTACCTGGAGAAGAGTCCTCCACAAAGCACCCGTGGGAGCCGGCTTGAGGCTCTGCGCACTGGAGCGCGTCAAGGGAGACAGGAGAGAGCACAGTGAGGGACTGGAAAAGAACGGTAGGCACTCCACCACCTAAGTGAGTCATCCTGGTTCCCTGGAGACTACCCAGGCCAGGCAGAACCGAAAGTGACCATCTGTGACCTGTCTGAAGTACTGCAAGTAAACCCATGCAGAATTAAAGACTGTGTGTCGTACTTTATTTGCCTGCATCTGAGGAGCCGCACACTTGCTGCACTGAAAAGACTAGTAACAAGGCTGTGTGGTAAGCTGCTTCCCTGTATAAAAACAACCGCTACAACTGCCCTGGGGATCCCGCTCCACCTACGGGGAGTGCAACCATCTTGCTGCTCCACCATAACCCTGGAGGACTGCCCCGCAGCTCCGGTAACATTATCGGAACCATAGGTGGCGTCACAACACTTATTTTATTTCTATTGACTGTTTTCCCCTTTTTAAGCGACCACCAGGGCCACGGGACCAGGCAACAGGCCCCAGTGACATTCTCCACGAATCAACGCCCGGTTCCGAGTTTCCCATACTCTAGGGCGGGTCATATGTTCATATCTGCCTATACATTGGGCTAGACAGTGTAAAAAAATGTTGGTGTAGACAATAAGTAAATTAAAAGGTTTGTATAATGTTGCATTACAATACATTTAAAATAAAAATAGAAGCAAATTTGTGATCGGTCTTAAAGGGGTTGTCCAAGATTTAATCAAAGTAGCCACTAAGAAGTGATTGCAATGAAATAAAATAAAATTATGCTCATCTGGTAAATTCATGGCACTTTAGCTCAATTTTTCTGCTAGTCTCATAGTCTTTATGACTGTCCTGCTGTGCCGATGCCAGTCCCATGGCCTCTATGATGATAGTGGAATAACAGACAGGTGATCACAGCTCTATATATACTCCTCAATATTGAAATTACAACATCAAAAAGGAAGAGTCAGGAGATTATGGAAATCATAGGGTCAATAGATAAGCATCTTGATTCAGTACTGAGTTTGAACGTTACACACAGAAATTCCGACACTTGCACACCTTGACTGCTATCAAAGTAGTTATTAATGGTTGTTTGAGTAATGTTCTGCATACTGAAAATTTTTGGGCACACAAATCATCAAGATCCACTGCTGGCAGGACTTTTTACAACTGCACCTTGGACAGGGCTGTGGAGTCGACAGTCGTGTAGTCAGTGTCAATTTTAGTGTACTCGAGGTTGGTATAAAATGGACCGACTGCTAAAATATATAATAACTTGGATACAGTAGTTCAATGCAGAATGTGCTGAATATTATTTTTTTGTCTAAATAGCTTGATTATTGTATTTTAATAAATGATTAAAAGCCTGATGTTACCATTTTACTACAGTAAATTTATCACTTAAACATGAGCCACGTATGAGGGAGTCGGAGTCGTGTAGTAAGAATCAGTGAAATTGAGGTGTTGGAGGTTTGGCTTACCGATTCCACAGCCCTGATCTCGGCAATATTTGATGCAAGGGAAATCCAAAGATGCTGCAGGCCATGGTAGCACAAGCTCATACATAGAGATGTTTAAAATTTATTTTTCAAATGTTTCATCATTAGAATCATTAACATGTCAATTCATACTGGTGTTTCAAAAATGTTTCCTTCTAGTGTGCACTGTACACAGTGGCGTACCTTCAGGCCCAGGGGCCCCGATGCGAAAGCTCCAACGGGGCCCCCAATTATTGCAAATCTGTAATAGTATTAGTCTTTTTCTATGGGCCAAAGGGACTTTTGGGGCCCCCCTAGGCTGCAGGGCCCGGGTGCGACCGCAACCCCTGCACGTATTGTAGTTACGCCCCTGACTGTACACACTATGGTGTTCACTGGCTTAGATACTAAACTAGAGAATATTACAGCGAACATCTGCATGTCAGGCAGAGTCACTAGGGAAAACCTCATACGATAAAAAAGGTAAATAAAGAACACAAAGCAAACGAGTCAAGCAGCGGAAAGAACCATGGGAACGTGTGGATATTTATAGACTGTTAATCAATCTTCTAACTATGGCAATATGGTTACATTTAAAAGGAATCTGAAAGTAGGATCAACTCTCTTAAGCTACCTATATAACGGAATGTAGGTCATAGGAAGTTGAATAAAATGATACCTTGATATCTGCGATCCAATGCGTTATTCTACAGAAATACACATTTTTTTACACACATATAAAACATCATATAGGAGACATTGAGACTAGTGTAGAGACATCACAATACGTTTTGAAGTCAATGGGTGGAAGGGCTGAAAATGCAGACAAAAACACAACAAGTATTGATGTGCTGCAGAGATTTTCTGCAACTAAATCTGCAAATAAAAAAATACAGTTGTGGCCAAAAGTATTGGCACCCCTGCAATTCTGTCAGATAATACTCAGTTTCTTCCTGAAAATGATTGCAATCACAAATTCTTTGGTATTATTATCTTAATTTCATTTGTCTTCAATGAAAAAACATAAAAAGAATTGTCCTAAAGCCAAATTGGATATAATTCCACACCAAACATAAAAAAGGGGGTGGACAAAAGTATTGGAACTGCTAGAAAAATCATGTGATGCTTCTCTAATTTGTGTAATTAACAGCACCTGTAACTTACCTGTGGCACCTAACAGCTGTTGGCAATAACTAAATCACACTTGCAGCCAGTTGACATGGATTAAAGTTGACTCAACCTCTGTCCTGTGTCCTTGTGTGTACCACATTGAGCATGGAGAAAATAAAGAAGACCAAAAAACTGTCTGAGGCCTTGAGAAACAAAATTGTGAGGAAGCATGAGCAATCTCAAGGCTACAAGTCCATCTCCAAAGACCTAAATGTTCCTGTGTCTACTGTGCGCAGTGTCATCAAGAATTTTAAAGCCCATGGCACTGTGGCTAACCTCCCTAGATGTGGACGGAAAAGAAAAATTGACAAGAGATTTCAACGCAAGATTGTGCGGATGGTGGATAAAGAACCTCGACTAACATCCAAACACGTTCAAGCTGCCCTACAGTCCGAGGGTACAACAGTGTCAACCCGTACTATCTGTCGGTGTCTGAATGAAAAGGGACTGTATGGTAGAAGACCCAGGAAGACCCCACTTCTTACCCCGAGTCATAAAAAAGCCAGGCTGGAGTTTGCCAAAACTTACCTGAGAAAGCCTAAAACGTTTTGGAAAAATGTTCTCTGGTCAGATGAGACAAAAGTAGAACTTTTTGGGCAAATGCATCAACATAGAGTTTACAGGAGAAAAAAAGAGGCATTCAAAGAAAAGAACACGGTTCCTACAGTCAAACATGGTGGAGGTTCCCTGATGTTTTGAGGTTGCTTTGCTGACTCTGGCAATGGACTGCTTGACTGTGTGCATGGCATTATGAAGTCTGAAGACTACCAACAAATTTTGCAGCATAATGTAGGGCCCAGTGTGAGAAAGCTGGGTCTCCCTCAGAGGTTATGGGTCTTCCAGCAGGACCATGACCCAAAACGCACTTCAAATACTGCCAATACTAGTGTCTAGCACATTTTTGGAGTTTTGTGTGAAATGATCAATGTTTTGCTTTTTGCTTCATTCTCTTTTGTGTTTTTTCATTGAAGACAAATTAAATGAAGATAATAATACCAAAGAATTTGTAATTGCAATCATTTTCAGGAAGAAACTGAGTATTATCTGACAGAATTGCAGGGGTGTCAATACTTTTAGCCACAACTGTAAGCAACGTGTGCACGATAACACCTCAAAATTCTCATTCAATTTGCTGGCATAAGGATAAGGATGGAGATTTGTGACAAAACTGCCCCCAAAACGCCTAAAAAAACCGCACTGTGTGCACATGGCCAAAGACAGAAGACAACAAGAAGAACCACACAGCAAATGGAATACGTGGAAAGCCTCCCAGACCCCAAACATAAAAGAAAAGAAAGGGTATTGGGTAGAATCACAAACAAACTGGTTAGGAAAAGCAACAGAGATTTTTGGTGCATTTGTCTAACACAAGATGCAGATTTGGTGCAGAAAATACCTGCACCAAATACTCAACGTGCGCGAATACCCTTTCCTTTGTATCTGTGAGAACACATTCATAGGCCTGTGCCTCTTCCTCAGATTTATGTGTATTCCATGTCATAACAATTACCGGTATTTGTTTTAGTGTTACACGTTGTTTATAGAGAGGGTGCAGTTAAGGACATTCAGGATGATAAGTCGGAGTTGAGTTGTTTGCTGTTGCGTATATTTAGGATGCAAGCCTCCATGGTCAGGCAGTGATAAATCAGGGTCAGAACAGGGACTTTTTAAAGGCCCAGTCACACACTTCAATGTCCAAGCGATCCGATCAACGATCCGACTTGACCTAGATCGCTTGAACGTCATTGTTTGATCGCTAGTGAGTTGTCACATGTACAGATATCATGAAAGATGCAGCAATGACTCCGTGACAAATGGACGATATTAGCAGTTGTTTAGATGCCTATATTCCTATGTCCTGAATAGGCGAAATCGTTAACGACATCGTTATCAAGGTGTCACACACACCAATGCTGCAGGTTGAACGTACGATCATCGACTGATTTATGGTCCGGTTCATAAACCTGCGATCAACGATCAGCCGACTTATCGCTGGTCGTATCGACGTGTCACACACTACGACGTCGTTTGAACATCTTAAAACCTGTGACATTTCAACGATATCATTCACGATATCGTAGTGTGTGACGGGGCCTTTAGTCTGATCTGAGACTTGTTGGGTTAAGCTATTTCTCTCTCCTGGTTTGTACATTGCCCATATGAGTGTGCTTATACAGGCTCATACAGTCATAACAGTTGTGTTATGGTGGCCCCACTTCACCCACACTCCTCACTCTGGCAATAGACATGGGGGTGCAGTTGGTCTTCTCTTTTTTTATGCACCTGCAACCCAATCCCACTTATCCTTATCCCCCTTGATTTTGAAGCACATTTTGTCCCTATCCACTTTCCCTTCAACCTCCAAGTAGCAGTCATAAATCAACTTCTGAGCCAGTCCACTGTCTTTATTGACCTCTTCTTCGCCTGGCTTTTACACGTTCTCTGCTGACATTCCCACCATCATCATGGATAACCTTAACATTCTCACCCACAAATCGGCAACCTCCAAACTCCTGTCGCTTGCTTCATCCTTTGGTCTTATGCAATGTTCCTCCACAGGTGGACATACATTAGACCTCATCTTCCTCCGATTCTGCTATCTAACCTCACGTCTCCCCTTATCTGACCACCATCTACTTACTTTCTTATCCCCGTATTCCTATACCTGTCCCCCCTCATGTCTAGTAACTAACACCTCCCGTAGAAACCTTGCACACCTAGACATTCACACACCGACTCTATTCTACCGCGGTCTTCCATATCTTTAGTCTACAACACAGACAGTGCTACAATTTTCTACAATGCCACACTCACATCAAATATTGACTCAGTCACCCTTCTCGTGCATTGCAGACTGCAACATATCAAAAGACAACCCTGGCATACCAACCTCACTAGAATTCTGCGACTAGTGACCAGGGCTGCTGAGTGGTAATGGAAGAAAAAGCAGTCGCAGGAAGAATTCACCGCATTCGAACAAGCAACTTTCACCTTTAAGTTGGCCTTTACCTGTGCTAAACAGGACTACTTCACAACCCAAATATTTTCTTTATCCCACCCACTGTTACCCTCTCATTTTCGCAGAAGACATGACTGCATGTTTCAAAAACAAGATCAGTCAAATCAGGCTGGTCTTTACTACTCAACCACCACGAACCCTATATATAACAGACTAGAATCATAGAATGGTAGAGTTGGAATGGGCCTTCTGGGTCATCTGGTCTACCTTACCCATAGAACCTTCCTCCCACCATAATTGAAAGAGAACTTACTCACCTTCTCTATATATCATACCTCACCACCTATGCACTTGACCCAATCCAATCCCACCGCCATACTTATTCCAGCCCTAACCCATCAATAACTTGTGATTCCTTACAATTTGCTTTCAAATATACCACAATCAGAAACCATCTGTCGAGTTGACCTCTATGTCCAGCTATCATCCCATATTGCTGCTCCAGTTCACCTCCAAATTTCTAGAACAGTAACATAGTTTTTAAGGTTGAAGGAAGACTTTAAGTCCATCTAGTTCAACCCATAGCCTAACATGTTGATCCAGAGGAAGGCAAAAAAAACCCATGTGGCAACACTAAGCTCCACATTGGGGAAAAAATTCCTTCCTGACTCCAGATATGGCAATCAGACTAATTCCCTGGATCAACGCCCTATCAAAGAATCTAGTATGTATAACTGGTAATATTATAGTTTTCAAGAAAGGCATCCAGGCCCTTCTTAAATGTTAGTATGTCAACACTGAACTTTCCTCCCACCTATCGTCTAACTTACTCTTTGACAACCTACAAACTGGTCTCCGTTCCCACCACTCCACTGAAACTGCCTACTCCAAAATTACTAATGACTTATTGCCAGAGCTAAGACAATTCTCTATAATCCCCATTCTACACCTGTCCTCTGCCTTTGTCACAGTTGTTCACTCCCTCCTAAATCCTCTCTTCTCTAGGTGTGAAACACGGTGCCCTCTCCTGGATCCTGTTATACCTTTCTTACTGCACATTTAAAATACCCCATTTCCATACTACCTCGTCATCCCTCCCCCTGTCTGTTGGTGTCCATCAAGCCTCTGTCTTGGGACCCTTACTCTTCTCGATCTTTACCTTTGGCCTGGGACATCTCAGAGTCCCATGACTTCCTGTACCATCTATACACAGATGACACTCAGATCTACCTCTTTGGCCCAGAAGTCACCTCTCTACTGTCCAATAACCCACAGTGTCCATAAGCTATATTCTCCTGCTTTTCATCATGCTCCCTAAAGATGAATGTGGACAAAACTAAACTCATCGTCTTTCCTCCATCCTACCTAATTCCAATACTTGATCAATCAAACTAAGGGTACCTTCACACGCCGCAATCTCGCCTAGCGTTATGAGGCGATCTAACGTGCGCGTGTATGTTTTTCCATGGTCACCTCAGATCGCCGATGGCGGCATTACACACTGCAATCTCGCCCTCAAAGTAAGGCGATGTGTCGCTCCAGAAATCGCCTCACCTACAGCGGAAACAATCTTGACTCATTCCATCGCCGCTTCACACGCCGCAATTCCAAAGGCAATGTGGGCGTACATGTTCAGCGCGGCAAGGAGAGGCAATTTATTGCCGCAAAATTCCCCACACACACACGCCGCAACTGTGAGGCAATTTCACAGCGATTGCTCTGGGGCGACACATCGCCTTTATGATTGCCAGGCGAGATTGCGGCGTGTGAAGGTACCTTTAAACACATCATGCAACTCATCTATGGCCTTCCTGCTAACAGTCTCATCTCTCCACTCCGTCCTCAACTCTACCACCCGACTGATCCACCTCTCTCCTCACTACTCTTCCTCTTCTCCAATCAGCAAATCCCTTCATTGATTCCCAATTCCCCAACATATCTAGTTCAAACAAAGCTGTTTTCCCCATATATTTCCAAACTAATCTTCAGATTTCGTCCTACAAGTAATCTCCAGTTTTTCCATGACTTCCTACTCTACTCCATATTTGTACGTTCCTCACCCAATTGCATTCAAAACTTCTCCCAAGTATCCCCCATCCTCTGGAATTCTGTGCCCAAAAACAGTCGGGGTCTCGCTGGGCCTCACTAGTTTCAGGTCTCGCTGTGAGCAGTGTAACGTGGGAAAGTTCACCTGAGGTCAGAGCTTGGCTGCGACGTCACCCCACTCAGAGTGGGAGCCAAAACTCATTCAGATTTGTGTCCCACCGCGATCGGACGATGCAGTAGATTGTGGAAGGTTTGTGTGGGAATAATAAAGATGGGAACGAGGGATGTATTTGTGTTCTTTTTACAAATAAATGATTTTTAATGGTGTGGTGTATTATTTACTGTTTACTTAGAGGTTCATAATAGTAATATTCAGCTGGCATTAACCACTTATTACCCAGTCTGCCACCACTGCAGGGCAGCTGGAAGAGTCGGGTAGAGCGCCAAAAAACTGAATTAGTCCTTACCGGTAATTCCTTTTCTTGGAGCCTTCCACGACAGCATTGGAGGATGTCGTCCACGCCCTATTGGGGGACAGGAACACAGAGAGGTTAAAAGCCCCTCCCCTTCCTCAGTACTCCAGTGTTTACCAAGATCACCCTTAGCCATGGATTACCTGATACAAACCGGAACCAAACACCAACAAGGGGGGGAACTGATGCTGTCGTGGAAGGCTCCAAGAAAAGGAATTACCGGTAAGGACTAATTCAGTTTTCTCCATTCGCCTTCCACGACAGCATTGGAGGAATACCACCGATACTCCTCCGGGTGGGACTATTGCCTGTAGGACTCTCCTACCAAAGGACAGATCCCGACCGAAGGACAGATCTAACCTATAGAGGCGAGAAAAAGTGAGGAGAGGCTACCACGTAGCCGCTCTACAAATCAGCTCCGATGAAGCTCCAGCCTGCTCCATCCAGGAAGAAGCAGCAGCCCGAGTTGAAGGAGCCTTCAACCCCACCGGAGGAGCAAGGACCGGAGCGATGTAGACCTCCCAGATCACCTTCGTGATCCAGGAAGTGATGGTAGCCTGGGAAGTCTTCTTCCCTGTATTATTCCCAAAAGCCGAACAAACAGGTTCTGATCTAACCTCCAGGAAGCAGACTCTCGGAGATAGAGGAGGACAGTCCGACGAACATCCAAGGAGTGAAACACGGCCTCAGCCGCATTAGCGGGAGATTGACAAATTGAAGGCAGAACCACATTCTGGGACCGATGGAAAGCCGACAACTTTCAGAAGAAAAGATGAATGCAACCGAAGCGTAATGCGAACAACGGACACCACGAGGCACGGAGTCCGGACAGAGAGTGCCTGCAGTACTCCAACTCTGGGAGCAGAAGTGATGGCCACCAAAAACGCCACCTTGTGAGAGAGAGACGTAAGGGATGCAGCAGACAAGGGTGCAAAGGGACTTCGAGCAAGCCCTTGGAGAACAAGCATCAAATCCCAGGGAGGGACAGAAGGCCGAATCCGGGACGCCACCCCGAAGCAGAAGTAAAAAACTGCTTGAGCCATGGATGGGAAGCAAGATCCTGGGCAAAAACCGCCCCAAGTGCCGACCTCTGGACTTAAAGAGTGCTCGGCCGAAGCCCCAAATCCAAGCCATGCTGCAAAAATCCAAGAGTTGGGCCACATTAGGATGATGCATGGTCGGGATGGAAGGAGCACACCAGGACAGGAACCGATTCCAGCCCTCCCGTAAATAGCGTTTGTCACAGGCTTCCTGCTCTGCTGAAGCGTGCGGATCACTGCCTGGGAGAGACCTTGGTCCTCAGGATCCCGGCCGCAACAGCCAGGCCGCCAGGATGAGCCACTGAGGGCCCGGGTGAAACAGAGGACCCTGGGACAGTAGGTTGAGACTGGGCTAACATAATCGGTCCCTCCAGGCCCAGGTCTCGGATGGCGTCGTACCACGCCAGTTTGGGCCCCAGAGGAGCCACCAGGATAGTGTCACCCCCTCCACCCGAATCCGTTGCAACGTCTTGGGAAGTGGCGGGATTGGAGGAAATGCATACACCAACCGGAAGTCCCAGGGATGGGCAAAAGCGTCCAGCCCCGAGGATGGTCCAACCTCGTCAGGGAGAAAAAAAGGTTAGCACCTTTGTATTCGAGCCCGAAGCGAACAGGTCGATCGAAAGGACACCCCACCTGTCCGTAAGAGAGCAAAATACTTCCGGATGGAAGCACCATTCTCCTGGGTGGACCTCCGTGCGGCTCAATAATCTGCCTGTACATTGGCCATTCCCTTCAGATGTACTGCCGAGGAGGAGAGAAGATGGCGTACTGCCCACAAAAAGAACAGTCTTGCCAGCCCCTGCAAGAGTAAGCCACGAGTACCTCCTTGGTACCTCAAGAAAGCAGCCGTAGTCACGTTGCCTGACAGGACCTTGACATGATGACCCCGGAGAACGTGAGATGCAGCAAGAAGCGCTTCCTCCACTGCCAGAAGTTTGAAGACTGGCGCCTGACCGAGCGACTCCAAATCCCCTGGAACGGTGGGCGAACTACCATCGTGCCCCAACCGGAACCGCTGGCATCAGTGGGAACGGCGGTCACAGGAAGGTGTCTGGGATTCATCCCCAGGAAAGCGAGGTTACCACCCGCCCCGGAGTCCGGACCCGCGAGTTTAAGGAATCCTGACGTCTGTCCCAGGAACTCAGTATGTGTTCCTGGAGCAGTCGGGAAGGAGCCTGAGCCCATGTTACTGACTGAATGCAGGCCGTCATGGCCCCTAACAGGGACATTGCTTCCCGCAAGGAGGGCGACCCCCTTGCCCGGAAGTGGGTCAGATTCACGCGGCGCAAAAGCTTATATGCCGCAGGAAGGAACGAGGTCTGTCTGGAGGAGGCCAGCAAGACTCCCAAAAATTGACGTCGGGTTGCAGGCACCCGTTCCGATTCCCGAAGATTGGGACCCATCCCAGGGACTGAAGAATCTCCAATGTGTTGGAGACCTTTGTGCGCAGAAGCACTGCCGAAGGAGCCACCACCAACATGTCGTCTAAATAGGGAAGCATACATATCCCCTGGGTCTGGATGAATGTGATCGCTTCCCCCATGAGTTTGGTAACCTCTGGGGCCGACGAAATCCCAAAGGGCAGCACATTAAGCTGAGAATGGACCGTCCCGCCTGCCCCGGAGATCGTGAATCGCAGAAAGCGCTTGTGGGACGGGTGAATGGGGACATGAGAATACGCGTTCTGGAGGTCCACAACAACCTGGAGTAGTGCCCCTGGCTCTCCTCTCCAGGAGGAACCGGGGACCCCACACCCGAATCCAACAGGTGTCGCAGACCCGACAAGAAAAACCGTGCGAGAGTCTCCCTGAGGAAGGGAGAGGACTCGAAGACACGGAGAGGCTGGCTCTCGAATTCCAAGCGTAGACCCTCCCAAATGGTCGAGAGGATCCAAGGGCACAAGGAGATTGCTTGCCACTGTGGCAGAAACCGCAGGAGCCGCCCCGCAATGGGGAAGGCGGCCTTGTTTAGGGGCGGCTGGTGATGCCCCTGCTGGGGGAGCAAGATATTACGGGTCTTGTCCCCGTACTGGAATGCCCAGCGACCAGACTTACCCTTCCCTTTAGACTGGGAGGGAAGGCTGCGCTCAGGCCAAAAGGACTGCCTTCGAAAGGGCTCCTGCTCCGGGAGACACCTTTTCCGGTCTGACACCTTTTTCATGATGTCATCCAATTCCCTTTGCAAGGGGAGGCCACACAGCTGGAGCTTAGACGTGACCTCCCCATTCCACCTTGTAAGCCACACTGCCCTGCGAGCTGTGTTAGCCAACACTGCGGACCTGGCGCCAACGCGGAACGACTCAGCAGAGGCATCGGCCAGGAAGCCCGTAGCATGTCTCAGAAGTGGAATGGAGTCCAAAGCTCCTCCCTGGGAGTACCCTGCAGGATGAATTCTCCCAGCTGGGTGAGCCACTTAAAGAGAGACCTGCTCACATGTAGAGGAAATGTACACCTTTAAAGACATAGCTGCCGCCTCCCAGGATTGTTTGAGGACACCCTCCATTTTACGAACGAGGGGGTCCTTCAACCGGGAGGAATCTTCAAAAAGGCAACGTGGTCTTATATGCTAAGCTTCCCAAATGGAATACTGCCATAGACCTTCATGTTAGAAGTCCCATTGACTTTATAGAGACTTCCATAGAGATTCCCATTGGGTCTCTCATGAGGTCTCCCATCCAGCCCGTGACTGAGGCTCCTGCTGCTTAGCCTCAACAGTGTGTCAAGGGCATGCACAATGGGTTCACAATAGCAGCTGATTGCTACCCTGGCCACCTGGATGTCCACCTTCGGGACCTCCCAGACAAAGTCATCACCCTCCAATCCACTCGGATGGGGTGAGCCGCTTAGCCTTCAGGCCTCTGAACATTTAGTCCTGTACAGAAGAAGGGGATTCCACCACCTCTACTCCCATGGTACAATGGACAGTGTCCACCAATGCACCCATGGACTCCGTGGAAAAATAGTAGTGTCCAGATTCTCGTGTCTGGACAGAGGCAACAGCGGCAAGATCCTCGCCGTCCTCTAACGCTGAGCTCTGGCCAGCCTCCATGAGATCCACAGAGTCACAATCCTGGAGCTTCCTCTCTTACGGAGGGGAAGGCCCGGAAGCTGCAGCAAAACCCCGCAGTGCCGAGATAGAAGCCTGCACCTCTTCCCTAATGGATTGGAGCTCCTCAAGCAAGGATGGGGAGTCCATCCTGACAACCCTGTCAGTCATGGCCGACACCTTGTTGTAGGAAGAGGGAAATTTTGTGCAGCAGTTGCTCCCTTTCACAGACGGCCCTCGTCTCCCTATAGACAAAAAGGGAAGAGAAGGGGGTCCCAGTGTGAGTGCAGGGCTTAAATAACTCTACCCCTTGTGACCACCCCCAGAAACACTTACATGAGCTGGGGGAACGCTGGGCTCTGCAGAAGCAGAGGTGGAAGCCTATCACCCTCCATGTTTCAGGGATCAGCCTTACCTGGGTGTAGCTTCCGGCGGGTACTTATCCAGAAGTACCGTGCCCCCAACGAGGAACACCTGTTCCCTCCCTCCTCCTGGTCACCGGCCGCGGGCAGTAGCGCGCGAAAGTCCTGCTGGGTTCCCTGGAGCCGCGCCCAGCCTGCCACAGCCCTTACAGGAGCCGCCTCCCGAAACCGGAAGTGCCATCCCGGAACCGGAAGTGCCGCACCCGAAACCGGAAGTGCCTCCACGGCACCTCTGATGCATGCCCCAGGGACCGCAGCTGGAGGAGGGAGACGCCGGAGAGCTGAACAGGCCTCCGGCGTTGCAATACACGGCCTGCTTTGCCCCGTAGGACGCAGGAAGGCCGGATGGTCCCACCACGGGAGCCCCGAGAAGGAGGAGGAGGCCGCCCCCGACGTCCATCCCTGGCCTGGCTGTAAGTACACCCCAATGCTGCCTCTGCCGGCCTGACAGCACTGGAACCTCTCCATGCCCCAAGGGGGACAGGAAGACACTGGAGTACTGAGGAAGGGGAGGGGCTTTTAACCTCTCTGTGTTCCTGTCCCCCAATAGGGCGTGGACGACATCCTCCAATGCTGTCGTGGAAGGCGAATGGAGAAAATGGCGCTTCATGGATACAGCATTTTTTATTGATGGCTGCGGGCTGCAATTTCCAGCTTGGGGGGCCAAGAAGGCATGGGTCTTTCCACGCTGAGGATTACAGACCCCAGCAGCTTAGTTTTAACTGGCTAGAAACAAAAAATACAGCAAAGCTCCAAAATATTTTTTCTAAAATTCTTTCAAGAAAGTATTTTGATTACAAGCCAGGTAAAACTAAGCAGCTGGGGTGGGTGGCAGCACGTACCTGCCTGCTGTACCTCCACTGGTGACCAAAAACACAGCGGAGCCCCATGATATCAGTGTAAAATTTGCGCTAAATACGCAGCAAATACTGTGTATTTAGGAGAGGACATTGAGGACTATGGGTGAAAAGTACTGCAAAATACGATGAAAGAATTGACATGCAGACTTTTAAACACTAAAATGTGCACCATTTCCACTTCAGGAAAATCCACAGCATGGCCACAACACTTCTTATTTCCCATACACTTTGCAGGAAATGTGCGGTACTGTGGGTTTGTCAAAAATATGTTGAAAAACATGGGAAAATTGCAGCAAAAAATGTGAGAAATCCACAGTGTTGGTACATAGCCTAAAGGATTGTAGAAAAATGGTTACTGAGAATAGAACTCATTGCTTACAGATGCTAAGCGAAAAAAAGATATTGCACTCCTCGCATGACATATGGAATACCAAACGAATTTCACTTGTCCAACTTTTCCGGACGATAGCCATACCGATTTTTTGATATGCAGATAAGAGCAAACCCTTAGGCTGAATAACATCCTTAATAATTAATTAGCTGCTGCAGGTAGGAACACGTTATAGTAAGGCTACTTTCACACTACGATTTTTGTAAAATCCGATGCTGTCCGATATAAATCGGACAGCATCGGATTCTTCTAATGCCTGGAATCGGGTGCCAAATAGGCATCCGATTCCGACAGAAAATAGGATGCCCGCCCTCCTGTCAGATCGCTCCCTGAGAGCTGTCAGTCTCTCCCCCGGTCCTCTTCTTTATCCCCTGTGTCTCCCCTCTTGGCCCCCTGTCCTCTCCTCTTATCGCCCGGTCCTCCCCTCTTGGCCCCCGGTCCTGTGTCTCCCCTCTTGGCCCCCGGTCCTGTGTCTCCCCTCTTGGCCCCCGGTCCTGTGTCTCCCCTCTTGGCCCCCGGTCCTGTGTCTCCCCTCTTGGCCCCCGGTCCTGCGTCTCCCCTCTTGGCCCCCGGTCCTGCGTCTCCCCTCTTGGCCCCCGGTCCTGTGTCTCCCCTCTTGGCCCCCGGTGCTGTGTCTCACCTCTTGGCCCCCGGTCCTCTCATCCCCTGTGTCTCCCCTCTTGGCCCCCGGTCCTCCTATGCGTCCTCCTCCTCTTGTCCTCCTCCTCTTGTCCTCCTCCTCTTGTCCTCCTCCTCTTGTCCTCCTCCTCTTGTCCTCCTCCTCTTGTCCTCCTCCTCTTGTCCTCCTTTCTCACCTGTCCACGACTCCTGCACGGTCCCGCGCGTCTCCGGTGCCTTGCTGTTCTGTCTTCTGTGCTGCCAGGACCTCTCGTGATGTCACAATCACATGACTGCCGGCTATTGGTTCCTGGCAGTCATGTGATTGTGACATCACGGCAGGTCTTATCAGCACAGACGGCAAGATACCTGGAGACACCGGGAGACGACGTGGGCCTCGTGGACAGGTGAGCATAGTTTTTTTTTTTTTTTATTAACCCCGTAGCCTCCCTGGCGGTCTGTTTAGTTCTGGAAATTGTTGCTAAAAGCGGGCTACCCGCGTTCGCGGTAGATGCGGTTAAAAAACCGCATCTGCCGCACTTGCCGCATAGCTGCCGCACTTGTGCCGCACTTGCGGCGCTGTTGCGGCGCGGTTGCGGTAATCTGCATAGGAACCAACCACCTCTGATGACCCTCATACATTGTTAATATGTGCCCCTGCAGCCTAGTAAACCATTAGCAGCACTGTTGTTGTGTGCTAAGTGGCTGCAGTACAAGTGCGATAATGATTTGAGTAACTTACATGCCAGCGTACATGAGGCCGTCTCCCTGTGTGTTGCTGGGACTTGTTGTGCTGTCCTCGTCATGTCTGCTCGCCCCCTCCCTTATGCACGCCCCCTCTCAGCCTGCTATAGTGCTGTGAGGCTGATTGCGTCATAAAGGGGCGGGGCTACCGTTATGCCGCGATTTAGCCCCGCCCCTTTATGACGAGATCAGCCTCACATCACTATAGCAGGCTGAGAGGGGGCGTGCATAAGGGAGGGGGCGAGCAGACATGATGAGCACCGCCCACACGTCCCATCACACACAGGGAGACGGCCTCATGTACGCTGGCATGTAAGTTTCTCAATTCATTATCGCACTTGTACTGCAGCCACTTAGCACACAACAACAGTGCTGCTAATGGTTTACTAGGGTGCAGGGGAACATATTATCAGTGTATGAGGGTCATCAGAGGTGGTTGGTTCCTATGCAGATTACCGCAACCGCGCCGCAACAGCGCCGCAAGTGCGGCACAAGTGCGGCACAAGTGCGGCAGATGCGGTAGATGCGGCAGATGCGGTTTTCTCACCGCATCTGCCGCGAACGCGGGTAAGCCCGAGCCTGACTCGGGGTTAACGCTTCTGGTAGTGAATGTTAACCCCGAGTCAGGCTCGGGAATAACGCTAGGAAGGTTAATTTACTTTTAGGAGCTATTTTAGTGTACTGAGCATGCTCAGTACACTAAAATCGGTCCGAGGAGACATCACATGTTTTCTCGGACCCTGCTCCATAGGGCCCCATGCTAAATTGATCGGGTCGGATCGGATGTGCACTAAATGCCATCCGATCTGGTCCGATCCGAATCTGTCAGATTTTATTTTCGGTGCAAAAATCGGAGCAAGCTCCGATTTTTGCACCGATAAAGAAATCGGACAGATTCTGATCGGACCAAATCGGATGGCATTTAGTGCACATCCGATTCGGTCCGATGCCCATAGGCCTGCATGGGGTCCGAAAATCGGTCCGATGCTGTCCGATTTTTATCGGACAGCATCGGAACTGAAAAAATCGTTATGTGAAAGCAGCCTAAGACGTATTGTCACATGTATAAGCCATAGCAGCGAGTTCACATGCATAATTCTGTGATAAAATTAAAGGGGTTGTGTGGTAAAAAACAAGTTGTCACCTATCCATATGATGGCTAGGAACTGTGCCAATCAGCAGTACAGGACACTTTATCCCCGTGAACATAGGGTAGTGCACATGCTTGACTGTGGCTCCAATCATTCCAGTACTGTACTCAGCCTTTTCCAGCATCAACATAGAAAACGGCTTTAATGATGATCGAGCATCCGACCTTTTGTAAAGAAGGTAACATGCCCTATCAGAAGAAAAAGGTCTTGTTTTGCTGAGCACCGCAGGCTACATTGGTGGGCCCACAACAATCAGTATGATAATGGGAATAAAGGTGTGTCACGGTCCGCGCTGCTCCAAGCTCAAAAAACTCACCAATGAGTCAGAATTTCATCAAACAGATTTTCATCCTTTTATTCTCCTTCCTCCAACGCGTTTCGGCACCCCACCCGAGGAAGGCGCCAGGTGGGGCGCCGAAACGCGTTGGAGGAAGGAGAATAAAAGGATGAAAATCTATTTGATGAAATTCTGACTCATTGGTGAGTTTTTTGAGCTTGGAGCAGCGCGGACCGTGACACACCTTTATCCCATTATCATCCTAGATATCACCACTGGTCAGTGGTTGGTGGAGGTCCTGCAGCAGCTTGGAGTATCATACGCCATCATACGCCTTCAAACAGTTGTGGGATCACAACTGGATCAGATGAGTGGTTCCACATCACCACCTTGACATTTTGCAGTGTCACTAGTGATAGGGCACTATTGCGCCTCTTGTCCCCCACCTTTTTATATTTTTACACAACAATCAGTAAGGCCACGTGCACACGTTCAGTATTTGATGAGTTTTTTACCTCAGGATTTGTAGACAAATCAAGGAGTGGAGCAATCAGAGGAAAAGTCTAATAGAAACACCTGCATCACTTCTGTATTTAATTATCCACTCCTGGTTTTGGCTACAAATCCTGAGGTAAAAAACTCATCAAATTCTCAGTGTGTGCACGTGGCCTAAGTCATTACCTATACTGTACATAGGCAATAACCTGTTTTCACTGGACAGCCCAAATAAAAATAAGCAAAATTAAGCACAGCCTATGGATTTGACCCTAGATAGTTACGGTCTCATGTGGCCCATCAGAAAAATTATTTGCCCCCCCTCCCCCCTGGTCTAGGGCAATTTCAATAGAACATACTGGTGTCTAATCCTACAGGTCATTTACTTGCATTAACCCCTTCCCGACATAGGGCATAGCCCCATATATATGGCTTAGGAAGGTTGATCCAGTCTGAGGCCTCTATTTATCAAGAGTGATGAGGTGATGGGACCATCTTGCTACAGTAAATTTGTTATTGTTTTTTTGGCCATTTAGGATAAAGAAGACAGAGTCCGATCCCTGTGGTTGTTGACTCCACAGCCCAGGCACGGACCTCTCGGAACGGTATTCAACATTTCTGTCTGGAACAAGCTCATTATGGCATTATTAATGTTAGAAATGTGCTGCATGCCTACAATTTGTCATGATTGTCAACATTGCATGCAACAAATTTATCACAAACATAATCTTGGGCTCAATCCAGAGGAGCTTTCTGGTTTCAGAGTGTATATGAAAATTGTCACTTCAGTGAGGAAGTAGACAAACTCTAGTACCACCTAATAAAGGTAACAATCCTAAAAGTCATAGTTAACTCTTTAACAAGCCTTTTAATATGACTCACGATTTATGCCAGATCAGAACCCCAAACTGCAGACCCCGAGTCCAGACACCTGTTTCAGAGTGTGTAACGGCCAAATCTTTACCACTATGGAGACCTCAAAGAGAACCTGTCATGTTGAAAATTGCATCTGATCTGCAGGTAGGATGGGATTTTGGTCAGATTGGCATATACTGTAGTTTGGAGTTGGACAGGGGCGTAACTACTAAAGGAGCAGGGGTTGTGACCTGGGCCCTGGAGCCTCGGGGGCCCCAAAAGTCCCTTTGGCCTGTAGAAAAACACTATTGATATTAAATTTGCAATAATTGGGGGCCATGTTGGAGTTTTCGCATTGGGGCCCATGAGCTTCAAGTTACGCCATTGGGGTTGGAGATTTTCATTATAACTTGTATTTTATTCATTCCATTTCGTAGTGTTCAAGTCCCATCCAGTGATTGACAGTCCTCCCTGTATGAGTGGCAGGAAAAAAGAGGAATGCAGCGGTTAGATAGGTGATGACCTGATGAAGACGGAGCTTTCTGCCGAAACACATTGTGAGGACCTAAGTAAAAGGAAGTAACATTATAAACTACTTGTGTCCTGCCTCCTTGTCTGTGCACCCCACTGCATTTCTCTTTTTTCCTGCCATAACAAACGCCGTCTGGGCGAGCGGTGGGCTGCTGCACAGATCGTGGGGGCAGTGTAATTCTAACCAACAGGACCTGCGGGAGGCGAGAAGCTACCCACGTGACCGACCTTCTCCCTGAACCCGGATTTGGCGTGTCGTGCGCGTTAAGCACCCGGTGCCACAGCCACTGGGTTATGCCAGCTGCATGTCTCCACCAGATGAGTGCCCACCACCTGTTTAATCCTCCACTTGACCATTGGGTAATACACCAGGAGCACTCCCTCCTGTATGTTCAATCTCCCTGCATGAGTGACAGCTGCCAATCACTGGTAGCACCGCCTACTGGACTAATCAGTATGAGCGCCAAGGATCAAGGAATAAAATGCAAGTTATACTGAATCTTTTCCAACAAACCTATATATTAATGTGCTCAGCTTCTTCTTTATACTGTGCTGTCCACAGATCGGGCATGAACAACATGAAAGGTTCCTATTAATCTTCTTCCTTAATATAAAAGTACTTTCACCCTGCTGAATCTCTTGCTTTTTACCCCCATTGTATTGTACAGGGTGTAGGTCACTATAGGATGTGTCATTTATCCTTAGGCACAATTTGTTACATATTATACCTCGCTTTCCCCTTTGGATCTACTATGATTTTCTTATAGATCTCCTGCCCTGGACCTTCTCCATCACTTTCCATTTGTCACAAGTTGACTAGGAGCAGCCCAGTGTATGAGGCCCCAGGGGCAGAGGAGACCCTGTAGAGCCAGCAGCATCCCTGATAATCCTGCTCCTCCATGACAGCAGATGCTCCAGGATCAGGGCTGCTGCACACAGGCGATCATTCATTATTTAGCCCTGCAGACATGGCAACCTGCACTCCTGTGCATGGCATCAGGCTGCTGGTGATGGTGGGCACACCGCACATATCCAGAGCTCTCACCTGTTCCCGGAGATCCCAGTGGCTGCCAGTCCCGGGCATGGTGTGTGCCCCGCACAGTGGGCAGATCCGGCCACCACCTGCCTCCGATCTGCTGTTTATACCAGGATTCCCCGCACCGTGAAGCTGATCGGAGGCTCAGGGCGGAGCTGACAGCACAGTGACGTCATCACGAGGATTAACCCGTTCAGCAGGAGCAGTGCTGACCTCACATGGCAGATAATGAGAGGAGACTGAAGGTCTATGGATCTCCCCACTGGATCTGAGCTACAATACGAGAAAGCTGCACACATAGAAAATACCTAATGTAAAGATCTGTGCGGAGATGGTGATGTAATCCCTACAGGAGGAGATCAGTTCATGGAGGATCAGGATCCAGCTGAATTTCCTGAAATTCGAGGTTTCTAACAATTGGAGATTAGATCTACAGATCAAAAGAAAAAAAAAGCTCCACAATGCTGAACTGAATGAGAACCGCAGGGGCTGTATTCACACTGTGCGTTTTTGATCCGTTTTCTACCTGTTTTTGCAGTGAACCCATCACTTAGGCCACATGCTAACACTGAGAATTTGATGAGTTTTTTTACCTCAGGATTTGTAGACAAAACCAGGAGTGGATAATTAAATACAGAAGTGATGCAGGTGTTTCCATTAGACTTTTCCTCTGAGTGCTCCACTCCTGGTTTTGTCTACAAATCCTGAGGTAAAAAAAGTATCAAATACTCAGCGTGTGCACGCATGGGTGTACCCAGGATCAAAACTAGGGGGGGGCAAGCCATGGTCGTTCCGATTGTGCCCGCTTCTTGTACCATCACTGCGCAGCAGCACACGGGCCGCTAAGGGTCCCATGTGTTTCACTGAGCCTCCTGCGCCGCCCCCTGCGCTTCCTCTTACCACAGGGGTGATGCCATGCATTGCACAGTGGAACGCATAAAAAGCAGGAAGCACTACCTTCTCCTAGTGTGGACTAGGTGTCACTTCCTGCTTTTATGCGTTCCACTGTGCAACGCTCAGCGTCACGACCTCCTCCTGTATCTTCAATTTTGGGAAGCTGTGGTGGAACCAGGAGATGTAAGTACAGGATTTTTTTTTAAGGAGTACACGCTGGCCAGAGGAGTATGGGGGGGGGGGGAAGGGGGTGGCTCACCGTGGCTGCATTATACTGTATGGAGAATTATGAGGCTGTACTGTGCTATATGGAAGGCTGTACTATGCTAAACACAGGACTGTGAGGGTGCATTAGACTGTATGGAGGGCTATATGGAGAACTATGGGGGTGCATTATACTACATGGAGGACTATTGATGGTGCATTATACTGTATAGAAGACTATGGGTGAATTATACTATATGGAGAATTATGGGGGTGAATTATACTATATGGAGAACTATAGGAGTGCATTATACTGTATGGAGGTGCATTATAATGTATGGAGGCATATGAGGCTACATTATACTATATAGAGGATAGTGGGGTTGCATTATGATAATTGGATGACTATGGGGGTACCTTATGAATGAGGGACTATGGGGTGCATTATAATACTTAGAGGACTATGGGAATACATTGTAATGTATGGAGGAATGTGGGGATGCATTATAATAATTGGAGGACTATGGTGGCTGAGGAGGAGGACCATATAAACCATGATGGGGGACATATATACCACGATAAAGGCCATATTCCAGGAGGAGGACCATATACAGCAAGATAAGGGACATTAATACATAATGAAGGGGGAGAGGGGTCAATTTGTGAGTATAGGATTTAGAATGTTACACGGGGCCCATACATCTGACCAACGTGCACGCGGAAGGTGGGGGGCCTACATTGCGCACCTGTGCCCATCAGACTTATTGCGCCACTGGGGAGCCCTATGGGGGCCGGGGGCTGTATATGACATGGGCGGGCTGCTGTCAGGGGCCGGGTGAGATTAATATATTTAATATATTAATATATTTGCTCCGAACGTTGCACCCGGTCTTATTTTCAGGGGGGAGGCATACACACACAGGGGCATACACTCGCAGGGGCATACACTCGCAGTACGGTGGCTCAGTGGTTAGCACTGTAAATGGTGGCTCAGTGATTAGTACTGTATACGGTGGCTCAGTGGTTAGCACTGTATACAGTGGCTCAGTGGTTAGCACAGTATATGGTGGCTCAGTATTTAGCACTGTATACGGTGGCTCAGTGGTTAGCACTGTATACGGTGGCTCAGTGGTTAGCACTGTATATGGTGGCTCAGTGGTTAGCACTGTATACGGTGGCTCAGTGGTTAGCACTGTATACGGTGGCTCAGTGGTTAGCACTGTATATGGTGGCTCAGTGGTTAGCACTGTATATGGTGGCTCAGTGATTAGCACTGTAAATGGTGGCTCAGTGGTTAGCACTGTATACGGTGGCTCAGTGGTTAGCACTGTATATGGTGGCTCAGTGGTTAGCACTGTATATGGTGGCTCAGTGATTAGCACTGTAAATGGTGGCTCAGTGGTTAGCACTGTATACGGTGGCTCAGTGGTTAGCACTGTATATGGTGGCTCAGTGGTTAGCTCTGTATATGGTGGCTCAGTGGTTAGCATTGTACGGTGGCTCAGTGGTTAGCACTGCGCGATGTCTCTGTGGTTAGCATAGTATGATGGCTCAGTGGTTAGCAGCACAGTATATGGTGGGCAGGCGGTTAGACCAGGATGAAGGCTGGGGGGTGAGCGCAGGAGGACGGAGGCTGAAGGGGTGAGCGCAGGATGACGAAGGCTGGTGGGGTGAGGGCAGGAGGACAGAGGCTGGTGGGATGAGGGCAGGAGGACAGAGGCTGGAGGGGTGAGCGCAGGAGGACAGAGGCTGGAGGGGTGAGCGCAGGAGGACAGAGGCTGGAGGGGTGAGCGCAGGAGGACAGAGGCTGGAGGGGTGAGCGCAGGAGGACAGAGGCTGGAGGGGTGAGCGCAGGAGGACAGAGGCTGGAGGGGTGAGCGCAGGAGGACAGAGGCTGGAGGGGTGAGCGCAGGAGGACAGAGGCTGGAGGGGTGAGCGCAGGAGGACAGAGGCTGGAGGGGTGAGCGCAGGAGGACAGAGGCTGGAGGGGTGAGGGCAGGAGGACGGAGGCTGGAGGGGTGAGGGCAGGAGGACGGAGGCTGGAGGGGTGAGGGCAGGAGGACGGAGGCTGGAGGGGTGAGGGCAGGAGGACGGAGGCTGGAGGGGTGAGGGCAGGAGGACAGAGGCTGGAGGGGTGAGCGCAGGAGGACAGAGGCTGGAGGGGTGAGCGCAGGAGGACAGAGGCTGGAGGGGTGAGGGCAGGAGGACGGAGGCTGGAGGGGTGAGGGCAGGAGGACGGAGGCTGGAGGGGTGAGGGCAGGAGGACGGAGGCTGGAGGGGTGAGGGCAGGAGGACGGAGGCTGGAGGGGTGAGGGCAGGAGGACGGAGGCTGGAGGGGTGAGCGCAGGAGGACGGAGGCTGGAGGCCCCCATCACAAGCACAGTGCAGCCAACTTTATCTTTATTTACTTTACATTTATTTTCACTCACTGTGATCCTCCGGCTGCTCTGTCTCTGCCTCCAGCCCCCCACAGTCCACAGGGCAGCTGCACAGGCTCTTCTGCTCCCGGGGCCGGCACTGCAGCATGTAGCATTGCACACACACACATTGCACACACACATTGCACACACACACAAACATTGCACACACACATTGCACACACACACAAACATTGCACACACACATTGCACACACACATTGCACACACATTGCACACACACACACACACACACTGTCACTCTGCACACAAAACCTGGCTGCACAGCACACTGCACCTTCTTTCCTTGGGGCCACTCACCACCTGCTCTCTTCTGCCGTCCTCTCTGCATCTCCTCTGCCGTCCGTTCACATGACAGTGCTGTGCCGCCGGCTCCCGCCCGCTCCTCTGGAGTCTGACCCCTCACTCAGCACTCGGCCGGGAGACAGTGCTGCTCCTTTCACTCCCAAAGAGGAGGGGGGGCGGGGGCGGCGGCCGCTCCGGAGCAAAAAAAGCCCTGGTCACAGTACTGTAGGTGCCATGTGGGGTACGCAGTGCCACGCTCACCCGGGGCAGCCTCTTGGGGGGGGCACCTGCCCCCCCCAGCCCCACGCTGGGTACGCCCATGTGTGCACGTGACCTTAGGCCATGTGCACACGTTCAGTATTTGGTGAGTTTTTTACCTCAGGATTTGTAGACAAAACCAGGAGTGGAGCAATCAGAGGAAAAGTCTAATGGAAACACCTGCATCACTTCTGTATTCATCACCCACTCCTGGTTTTGGCTACAAATCCTGAGGTAAAAAACTCATCAAATACTGAACGTGTGCACGAGGCCTAAGCTGTCAATTATGGCTGTGTTTTTCAGATTCGCTTGTCCCATAGAAACCATTGAGTATAGGCTAAAAAAAACCAAACCAGAATAAGGCTGGTTTCACACTACGATATTTGAATTTCTGATGCTGTCTGATAAAAATCGGACAGCATCGGATCCGAATTTGGCTCCGTGCAGCCCTATGGGCATCGGACCGAATCGGATGTGCACTAAATGCCATCCGATTTGGTCCGATCCGATTCTGTCCGATTTTTTTATCGAAACTAAAATCGGACAAAATCGGATCGGACCAAATTGGATGCCATTTAGTGCACATCCAATTTGGTCCGATCAATTTATCATGGGGCCCTATGGAGCAGGGTCCGAGGATGTCTCCTCGAACCCGATTATCCTGTACTGCATGCTCAGTACAGTAAAAATGCTCCAAACTGGAAGGCAGGGGTTAAAAAAACAAAAAAAGTATATGCTCACCTATCCCCGAGGCCCCCGCCGGCTCCCGGTGTCTTCGTGCTGTCTGCAGAGGTCTTCTACTTCTGTGTACAGGACCTGCCGTGATGTCACAGTCACGTGACCGCAGGTTACCATGGTGTAACCTGCGGTCACGTGACTGTGACATCATGGCAGGTCCTGTACACAGAAGTAGAAGACCTCTGCAGACAGCGCGAAGACACCGGGAGGCGGCGGGGGCCTCGGGAATAGGTGAGCACATATATACCATATATACGCGCGTATAAGCCGAGTTTTTCAGCCCAAAATTTGGGCTGAAAAGTCACCCCTCGGCTTATACGTGAGTATACAGAACTTCAGGCTTCACCCGGAGGTATTCAGGCCCCCCCATCAAGATCCAGGGCCCCCCCCCACCCTTGCGCGGCAAACCTGCAAAGTAAAATCATACTTATCATTGTCCTGTCGCGCTGTCCCGCCGCTGCCGACATCACGATCCCGGGCTTCATTCCGCGTCTTCCTCCTTCCTGTGGTCGCGGGCAATGACGTCATTTCCCGCGACCACAGGAAGCCGGAAGACGCGGAATGAAGCCCGGGATCGTGATGTCGGCAGCGGCGGGACAGCGCGACAGGACAATGATAAGTATGATTTTACTTTACAGGTTTGCCGCGCAAGGGGGAGGGGCCCTGGATCTTGATGGGGAGGCCTGTATACCTCCGGGGCTGCTACTGTATACACCCCTGGGGCTGCTGCTGTATACACCGCTGGGGCTGCTGCTGTATACACCGCTGGGGCTGCTGCTGTATACACCCCTGGGGCTGCTGCTGTATACACCCCTGGGGCTGCTGCTGTATACACCACTGTGGCTGCTGTATACTACCTAAGGGCTGCTGTATATACCTCTGGGGCTGCTGTATACACCACTAGGGCTGCTGTATATACCTCTGGGGCTGTATATACCTCTGGGGCTGCTGTATACTACCTCTGGGGCTGCTGTATACTACCACTGGGGCTGCTGTATACTACCACTGGGGCTGCTGTATAGTACCACTGGGGCTGTATATACCTCTGGGGCTGCTGTATACTACCACTGGGGCTGCTGTATAGTACCACTGGGGCTGTATATACCTCTGGGGCTGCTGTATACACCTCTGGGGCTGCTGCTGTATATACCACTGGGGCTGCTGCTGTATATACCTCTGGGGCTGCTGTATACCACACTGCTGGGGGCTGTATACCTGTGCTGGGGTCCACCCTCAGCTTATACACGAGTCAATAGGTTTTCCCAGGTTTTGGGGGCAAAAGTAGGGGGGTCGGCTTATACACGGGTCAGCTTATACACGAGTATATACGGTATATATATATATATATATATTTTTTTTTTCAGCCCAGAGGCGGAGGCTACGATTTAATGCCGGAATCTGATGCCTATTTGGCATCCGATTCCAGGCATCAGAAGGGAGCCGATGCTGTCCGAATTTATCGGACAGCATCGGCTCCCTTCAAAATCGAAATGTGAAAGTAGCCTTAGCACAGCCAAAACGGATGGTCCATTTCTGATCTGTTTTTTTTGAAAAGCTGATCTTTTGCAGCAGAAAAGTGAGAAAAACGCCCTCCCCAAAAAGGATCACAAACAGTGTGAACATAGCCTTACATGCACATGTTGCATTTTTTCATGGATTAGTGCAGATTTGTCACAAAACCTGAAGAATTCTATGAAACCTATGACAATCCTGAAGTGTCAAGCACACACTACTTAGACCCCTTTCACATTTTTTTATGTGGCAAGCCCCATTCATTCTCTATGGGACTTCCAGCAGGTGCGTTTTTTGCCTCTATCCAGCAGTTGCGGCAGGTCAAAAAAAAACGCAGCTAAGGGTGCTTTCACATAGGCGGTTTTGCCTGGACAAAAAACGCATCTGCCTCATTCTCCACCTGACGGCTGCACTTGCAGCAAGCCCCGTGCATTGTCTGACCGCGTTTTTTTTCGAGGCCGCAACAGCCGCATACTTACAACAATCCCCATAGACAATGCATGGGGCTTGCCGGAAGTGTGCCACAAGTGCAGCCGTTAGGCAGAAAATGTGGCAGATGCGTTTTTTTTGACCAGATCTGCTGCATTTTTTCAAAACCGCCAGTGTGAAAGCACCCTAACAGCGTTTTTTGCACGCGCTGCAAGTGCCGGATCTGGCAAACCGCGCTTGCCGCACCTGACCGCAAGCCCCTTAGTGTACCGTCACACCTGGACATATCGCCGGCGATTTCTATGGCGAAGCTAAGGCGTGGCCTGTCGCCGGCGACATCGCCAATGCGTCGCCTAATGTAAATGGGCAAGGGTGACACATCAGAGCGGTCACCTGGTTTCACATCAGAGCTCTGAAACCAGGTGACCATTCATGGGCGATGTGTGCTGATCACCCTGTGTAACGTCTCATGAGCGATGTCAAGGGCGACAGCACACATCGCCTCAACCATTCCTGTAGGCGTTTCAGGGCGTATTTACTACCTCTGGCGGTCTGCGTGGATTGGTGGCAGCTCTAGCGTTCCGATTGGTCGTCTTGTTCCTCGGCGCCATATTTGCTGATGTGTGCGTCCAAAGCTGTATTACCCAGGAGCGTACATACTGTACATTAGCGCATTGATGTGGCCTGTGTGTTTGCGGCTGTGTTCAAAAGTGCAGCGATCTGCGACGGGCAAAATGTGTGTTAACATCAACACAATTGTCATTACATGTCAACTAATGTCTGCATGAGCACTGTAGTGGCAGCCTTCCTGTTTAAAGTCTATGATGCAAAAGCATACAGTGTATCATGTGGCTTTTGCGCCTCTGGGCCCCCGTCAACATGTGACATCTCTCCCATGCGTTCATTC
Organism: Allobates femoralis; assembly: GCA_033576535.1. Classification (NCBI taxonomy): domain Eukaryota; kingdom Metazoa; phylum Chordata; class Amphibia; order Anura; family Aromobatidae; genus Allobates; species Allobates femoralis. Next base: position 633,380,524 of record JARQOC010000003.1, read on the forward strand.
GCCATAACGTTGTCAATCTTTTGGCGCCGCCTCCCTGGTGTTTTCCCTTCCCCTGCAGAATAGTAAAATGGCGGCACCCAGGCGAGCTGCAGTGAGCCTGAACTCCTTATCCTTGTGGATGTATGTGACACCAGGGATTACTGGTGTCATGAGTAGCACACCCATCCACGCCTCCACAAGCAGGCTGTCCTGATGAGGGTGCAGAGGCGGCTGGAGAGGAGGTTGGGGGTTGTGCGCAGCCCAAAGCAGATCTGCAAGAAAATTGCAGATCTTAAATATAAGACGCCTGGACGCATCACCTGACTGCGTGCTAGGATTGCCAGATAAGTGGTGAGTAGCCTGACAAAATACACATACCCTTCTTTGTAAAGAAATACATATGAAGGCAAGCACATGCCACTGTACACCCCAACATATATAGGGACAATGTATGTGAGAGCTTCTTCATCACTCTGCAGTTGCAGGATCATCTTCCTGCTTCATCCACATACACCCTATACTTCGGTGTGTCATGTGTCACAAGACACTTGTATGCACACACAATAACCACAGGCCTACAGCATGTGTGTAAATATGCATAGAGCAGCGTCAACATGTCGGCCATTATGTCACACCACTCATGTCACACACTGTAAACCAGTGTATTTCAGTTTACCTTTTGGATTTGTGCCATGTAAATTATATGTCTATTTTACCTAGCCACATATTGTCATATGTTTACCCTACCCCATATGACATTATGTTGCCCTATCCTGGCCTTCTTTCAATCTCTCTCATCCTGACCTAATGAACTGCAAACAGCACTGTTTATTAAGTCCCCACATATCTGGCCATGTTATTATTGTGATTAAGTATGTTGTTGCCTCCACAGGTAGGGACAGAATCGGGACCATCCCCCATCACCTGTAGTTGGAGCACCACCAAGCCAACCAGGCTCGCCGGGCCAACCGCCAGCAGGAACACCAGCTGCTTCACCCCCAGAAGCATTGCCACCATCTCCAGAAATTCATGGACAAACACCCCGACACACCACATCTACAAGGCCTGTCCATCCACCCAGACCAGCACCATGCTGCTGCACTGACACAAAGGACGGAGTCATATGCTGAGTACCTCAACAGGCAGGTACTGGCCTGAGCAGTTGCTCATGTGGGAACTGAACCACAAACCCCTTTCTATATATACAGAAGACTCACTTGAGAAAGGCTCAACTGGAGCCAAAACGTTGTGTGATACAACCTGTTTTTCACCTTCAAAATAAAAACACAAAAAGGATAATCATCTCTCTTCTTTTATTGTGTGCGGGGATATATTTAAAGACACATCACCCCACAGTCCTCGACCATCCGGCTCAGAAGGGACACCAAGGGCTGCACCCACCCCACCCTTGGAAGGAGAGATCTCCAGTGGTGGGAGTACAGCACAGTGGTCCCCTGAGGACCCCACAAAAGGGCAAGAAGGTGTGTGTAATGTCAATAGTACTTATATATACTGTGCACTATATATGTCTTTCTGTCTTGTTTGCCTTAATTTGTATGTCGGGACCTTTGTTATGGGCAAAACAAAAACACATATGCTGATCTCATTACAGATGACCCAAGCCAAGGGGTGGACTGGGAAATAAGCCCCTCACCATCCCCACCCCCCAAATAGTGGGTCCACAGCCCCCTGGTAAATGCAAACACTTCTAAGAAAACACACCTGCTATGTGTTCAAAACATGTTGCTGATGTTGATGTTGTGTATACTCTGTAGGTGGCCCATCCCTGCAGGACCTGGAGGCGGCCCATGAGGAAGCGGCTTTGAAACTTGCCCAATTAGCCCATATGATTGAGCAATACAAGCGTGCCCTCCCAGCTCGGCCCCTCAAGAAGGCCAGCCTCTTAATACTCCCGTTTGATGTGTGTTTTTAAAATTTTACCCAAGTTTATGGGATTTTTCTAATGACTTTTTGATTTTATGGACCCTGTTGGTCCAGTGTTTTAATAAAGAATACTGTGTTTAAAACCATGGACCCTTGTTAAGTGTTTTTGTGAATGTATGTATATGTTTAATATTTGTTACCCCTGTAAACGGGGTTTTACCCCATACCATTATTACGTATGAAAGGTTGACACGATAACACAAGTACATCTTTGTGTCCTCAAATGTGTTTATTTGTCACAAGCATTTGGAACACTAAAGATCTGGCTCTAACAAATACACTATTACACAATAAACATTATTATTATTATTTTATTACATATTATTATTATTCATTATTATATGAACCTTCAGTTTTTGGTATCTTGAATGCATAGTTGCTTCAAAGGCCGAGCCTGATTAATTAATTATGTTACAAATACTGTGTGTTTATTTGTCCCAGTAATGAGTTGCATGTACCAGTATGATGTACCAACAACGTATGGTGACATAATGTCTGATTTATAGGAGTACATAAGCACTGGGGACATATGTACGGCACCCAGGGACAGGCCTTTGTGGTGACACTGTATGGTGCCTGTGTGTGTTTTCCTCCATATACAGTGTTGGCCAAAAGTATTGACACCCCTGCAATTCTGTCAGATAATACTCAGTTTCTTCCTGAAAATGATTGCAATCACAAATTCTTTGGTATTATTATCTTCATTTAATTTGTCTTAAATGAAAAAACGCAAAAGAGAATGAAGCAAAACAGCAAAACTTGATCATTTCACACAAAACTCCAAAAATGGGCCAGGACAAAAGTATTGGCACCCTCAGCCTAATACTTGGTTGCACAACCTTTAGCCAAAATAACTGCGATCAACCGCTTCCGGTAACCATCAATGAGTTTCTTACAATGCTCTGCTGTAATTTTAGACCATTCTCCTTTGGCAAACTGCTCCAGGTCCCTGATATTTGAAGGTGCCTTCTCCAAACTGCCTTTTTAGATCTCTCCACAGGTGTTCTATGGGATTCAGGTCTGGACTCATTGCTGGCCACCTAAGAAGTCTTCAGTGCTTTCTCTCAAACCATTTTCTAGTGCTTTTTGAAGTGTGTTTTGGGTCATTGTCCTGCTGGAAGACCCATGACCTCTGAGGGAGACCGAGCTTTCTCACACTGGGCCCTACGTTATGTTACAAAATTTGTTGGTAGTCTTCAGACTTCATAATGCCATGCACACGGTCAAGCAGTCCAGTGCCAGAGGCAGCAAAGCAACCTGAAAACATCAGGGAACCTCCACCATGTTTGACTGTAGGGACCGTGTTCTTTTCTTTGAATGCCTCTTTTTTTTGCCCAAAAAGCTCTACTTTTGTCTCATCTGACCAGAGAGCATTCTTCCAAAACGTTTTAGGCTTTCTCATGTAAGTTTTGGCAAACTCCAGCCTGGCTTTTTTATGTCTCAGGCTAAGAAGTGGGTCTTCCTGGGTCTCCTACCATACAGTCCCTTTTCATTCAGATGCGACGGATAGTACAGGTTGACACTGTTTTACCATCGGACTGCAGGGCAGCTTGAACTTGTTTGGATGTTAGTTGAGGTTCTTTATCCACCATCCGCACAATCTTGCGTTGAAATCTCTTGTCAATTTATCTTTTCCATCCACATCTAGGGAGGTTAGCCACAGTGCCATGGGCTTTAAACTTCTTGATGACACTGCGCACGGTAGACACAGGAACATTCAGGTCTTTGGAGATGGACTTGTAGCCTTGAGATTGCTCATGCTTCCTCACAATTTGTTTTTTTAAGTCCTCAGACAGTTCTTTGGTCTTCTTTCTTTTCTCCATGCTCAATGTGGTACACACAAGGACACAGGACAGAGTTGAGTCAACTTTAATCCATGTCAACTGGCTGCAAGTGTGATTTAGTTATTGCCAACACCTGTTAGGTGCCACAGGTAAGTTACAGGTGTTGTTATTTACACAAATTAGAGAAGCATCACATGATTTTTCTAACAGTGCCAATACTTTTGTCCACCTCCTTTTTTATGTTTGGTGTGGAATTATATCCAATTTGGCTTTAGGACAATTCTTTTTGTGTTTTTTTCATTGAAGACAAATTAAATGAAGATAATAATACCAAAGAATTTGTGATTGCAATCATTTTCAGGAAGAAACTCAGTATTATCTGACAGAATTGCAGGGGTGTCAATACTTTTGGCCAACACTGTACATGTATTTCATTACACATATTCTGTACACACACATGGACAAGGAAAAATTAGGTGAACAATACATATGTCCCACTTAACTGCCAACACACAAAATATCTGTGCACACACATACTTGGTCAAGGCTCCAATATTATCCTGACCAAGAACGCAAGAGTGAGTTTATTAGCCAACGTAGTAGCACAACACACATTGCATAAAGCGCCATACGGCTTCACTATACAATTAATCGACACGCGAGCGCCGTGTTTTGCCTTGTTGCCCACACCAATGCGTCTAGCAATAATCTGCGACACATCACACGAGAGTTGAATGAGCACCGAGCCAATACGCACATGCATGCTTTACATTTTAGGATGTGGCGCTGCGAAGAAGGACACAGTAATTGCTGTTTGTTTGCAACCAATCACATGTCTTTGAGGCGTCACACAACATAATGTGAACGCTACCTCAAGAGCGGGACAAAACAACGCCACATCGCTATGTGGTTGCTCTGTGTGACGCCAAAACGGCCACCAGTGACTTGATCCCCCGTGGCCTTGGGACGCTCAGACAAATTCGGCGGCTCATGCTGAGCGTCGCCTGAGTTGTCGCCACGTGTAAATAGGCGACGTTGGACGATACGCGCGTGCACGTGCGTTGCCATAGAAATCGCCGATGATATGTCCAGGTGTGACGGTACCCTTAGAGAATGCATGGGGCTTGCAGCAAGTGCATCCGTTATGCGACAGGTGTGGCAGATGCGGTAAATCTGCCGGATCTGCCGCAAATTTTAAAAAACGCTGATGTGAAAGGAGCCTTATTTGTGACTTGTAGATTTGGTGCAGAAAATAATCTGCAGCATGTCAATTCTTTGGGTATATTCACATGTTTAGTATTTGTTGGCAGGAATTATTACATCCAATTTTGCATTTCTTGGTAGGAAAAACACAGAGGCAAAACGTGTCTTAGGCCGGTTTCACACATCCGTGTCTCCGGCACGTGTGCGGTCCGTGCGGACACATGACGGAGGCACGGACATACAGGGACACACGATCCCCTATAGACCCATGCACACGTCCGTGTTTCCATATGGACCGTGTCTCCGTGTGGAGCACATGCGTGTCCGTGTGCTCCACATGGCGACTTGTCCGTTTTTATGCGAAGCCACGGACCACATTTACGTCCAAACGTCCTGCACACAAATGTTCACAGTGTAACATCCGTGTGCACGGACCACAGACAAAAGTTAAAAGCCTGAAAATAAAGAATTTTATACTCACCTCGCTCCAGCGGTGTCTGCTCCTCTCACTTCCGGTGCCGCTCATTAGGGCTCATGAATATTCACTTCACTGAGCCCAAGAGCGGACCGGAAGAGAGAGGAGCAGCAGCGCTGGAGGGAGGTAAGTATGCAGGTGACAGGCTGTCCGTGTGCTATCCACGGCCCCACGGATAGCACACGGACTGCACACATTGTGTCACACGTCTGTGACACGTGTGCACGACCTGCCCCCAAACGGCCTTGTTTCACACGTCCGTGGTGACATGGATATGTAAAACCAGCCTTACTGCATATCTGCTGCGTATTTCATGTGTTTTCCTCTTTCTTCTTCTAGTGCTTTTGGACACCGTTGAAAGATCTAGCATTCCTTGTTGTCCAAAAACGCAGGTGAAAAACACATACAAAAAGGCATTGAAAAAGCAGCACATTTTGCTACTGCATTTTTCCTGGCAAGAGATGCAGAAATGGTGCAGAAATTTCTGCAACTAAATACTCAACACGTGCACACACCCTTAAGGTACCTTTACACGCCGCCACTGTGCCTAGCAACAGGTAGCCACCGCACGTGCACGTTTTTGACGGTGGATACCGATCGCTGATGCCGCATGTACACGCCGCCATTCCGTTGTCAACTGAAGGCATCATGTTGCCCCGGAAGTGCTGACAGATCCTGCGGATAACTTCCTGTTGAATACCTTCGTCGCTACACACGCCGCCATCCACAAAGGAATATGGGCGGACCTGTGCAGCAGGTACAACACATAGGCGTGCCACACTCCGTCACGCCGCGCCCAAACTACAACCATTGGTCAACACAATAGCGTTCTGATTGGTCAGGGCGCGAAGGGCGGATGGCGAATACGTGACGCAATAGTGTTTGGATTGTCACACGGAATAGGCGCTTGTGGCGTAGCAAGTGTGCCGATATCCACTTAGGAGACGCTAACGCGTCACACAGGAGCGGTTTACAGTCACACAGTCAGTGCGTTACAATAACTAAGTGTTTTGCTATGTGTGCGTCTGGATCTAAATGTGTGAATAGAGCCACAATGCAGATAGCATATGTGCCAACATATGTCAATGGCATTGAGCAGCTGACATGCCAATTGTACACTATGTGTGTGTCTGCACATGTGCTGCACTACTTACTTAACCTACATGCCACACAATATCATGTGCTGCATCAATGTGTTGTGTCCAGGTGACACTCTGCCCACAACACACCACTATGGTTTTGTACACACATTTGTCTCATACACTGTTGACCCAATACCTTAACATGGCTCATGCCTACCAACACATAATGTGTACCCAGCCATAGGTGCCAATGGGTGTCAAAGCACTGGGCACATCCCAAACCTTGATCACGCTGCCCTCAATCCCCAAGTAATCAGGCTCACACATAGTAATTTGGATCCACAAAAATATATGTATTATTTACATGCGCATAAATGTACAAATAAAAAGACAGAAAATGAAGACAATGGACATTAAAACATCATGTAACATTGTAAACAGAAATCAAACACAGAAACACAAATACATAATAAACTTTGAAACAATGATAAAGTGTTCACCACCCACATAACACAAATAAAACCTAAACTAACTAAAACATGTGCACACGAGAAAATACTCAAAGAAACAACCATGGTGCAGCCACCCTGCGGTGTACACCATGGCCACCATTTGGTCTCCTCCCAGCACCAGCCCCACTACACGTGCTGGTTCTGCCAGGCCACTGCCCCAGGGCCATTAAAGTAGGAGCAGTATGCGTCTCTACTGTTCCTGGCCTCCTCCACCATGGTCGTCATCACGCCAAGCCCCTGGACGGACCTCCCCTGTTGTGGGGTCCACAGAATCTACAAAACTTGCCGGCGTGTATGATGCTCGATCCCTACGACACAGGAAGTTATGCAGCACACAGCAGGCCAACACTACCGCGTCAATAGATTCCAGTTTCATATGCATAGACGTATGAAAAACCCAGAATGTATTCGCCATGATCCCGAACGCATTTTCAACGGCGGGCCCGGGATAGCCAGTAATTGAAAATGCATCGCTCAGAAGTAAGGGTCCTGTGGGGATATGGCCGCAGTAGGTGTGCCTGAAGTGGAAACGCTTCATCCCCCACAAACGCAAAGTTGAGATGATGGCTTGTCTCTTCATTTGAGGGCAAGTTCAGCCCACCTCTCCTTAGTTCTTGTGCCAAGTCGCAGTGGGCGAACACACCCCCATCTGAGATTCACCCGTTCATTCCAACGTCCACATAGAGGAACTCATAGTTCGCATCCACCAGGGCCATGAGGACTATACTAAAATAACCTTTTGTAATTATAATACAAAGAGCCCGAGTTTGGGGTTTTAGTTATCCTCACATGCTTACCATCCAAAGCGCCACCGCAGTCTGGGAAGTTCCACCGGCATTCAAAGCCTCGGACTACTTGCATCCATTCTGCGGGTGTTTCTGGCAACTTCATGTAGGATGGCAGTAGAGCACTCCAGATGGCCTCAGACGTCTCAGGGATCACGCGGCTCAGCAGGGACAGTGATACACGTGACGTGTATGTGAGGTCGGTCTTTGACCGGCCTGTAGCCAGGAACTGCAAAGTAATCGCCAAACGCTCCTTAGCTTATACAGATCGATGCATGACAGTGTCCTGATGGGCTATCATTGGCCCTACGCGCTTCAAAAGGGAGGTGAAAGAGTCCTCGGACATACAGAGGTAGTTTTGGAAATCACGCGGATTATTATCCTCCAGCTCACGCGACAGCTGCATGTGGCTCCGGGTGTCCTGGTGGCGAAGCCAATTCTGACTCCACACACGCGGTTGTCTGCGACGCATCAAGCTTTCATATCTATCCTCCATCCACAGTTGCTCTTCTACCAATGCAAGAGCCACGATAACACGTCGATCACGATTATTCTGCATCTCGTGTATCAGCACCTGTATATGATAAACATAAATCATCAGTACATAGAACAATATGGTCACATGTTTGCATATAAAGTAAGCCGCACAATACTGCGACTGGCCACTAGGGAAAAGCATATTTAATCAGTCGTGTGTGCAAAACACACATCCTTTTTACCATTGCAAGGCCATCAACCACAAGTGGGCGGAAAACAAAGGAAACATGCTCACTGATCAGCCCCGTCCATCCTTCTACACTTTGTAGCGGTGAACAAAGTTACACATCAGGCCATATCTGTGTTAAAAATGTACATGTGTCACCACAAAGAACGCCTATACATGTCAGACAAACAATGTAGGTTACCATATATTGACACTTCTACAGTCCCACATGTGTTTGCAAGGGGGAGCTCCACATCTACACATTCTGTGCTGCCTCAAATCCATGTCTGATCCTAGCCATGTTGGTCCCAGTGTGTGTTGACCTCAAGCAGTATGATATTTCCACTACATTGGCCATCTTTGCAAAAAAACACTTAAGCATCCTGCAGCCATGATCCTGTATGGAAAATGGAAACAAACACATTACTTTAATAACTACAATGTGGCAATGTAGGTGCACAACATATTTTGAAAAATACACCATCGTGCTACTCTATTGTGGTCCAAAAACTGACATCACATGTGTGTCACACACATTACCCTATTGCGTTACAAAAGGTAATTAGGCGCACTGCTTCTCAATGCTGCTACATCATGTCTGCACACAAACACTTACTTAATGACTCTGGGCAGCAAGCATGACGCCCATCCGGCGTGAGCTCTTTTTCACTGAGCAGAAACCAATCACGGCGCTTTGTCGACACCTACTCAGCATCCGCACATGGGTGTTCACAGGTGTTGCCTAGTAAGGTGCCGAATTGGTGTGTGCTGATTGGTGTGGGTCAGTATAAATTTCCTGTCTTGTCGACCAGCCCCTGTCCAGACGGGAATGTGCATTGAGCTAGTGGTATCGACGAATCATTTCTCTGTTGGACCGACAGTAAGTGTACTCACATACTTTGGCACCCCCATGCTACTGGTTTTTATGTAACGCTGATGCGTAAGCTACATGCAGCTTAGGCGCTTTGCCAGACAGCAGCTAGTGCCATGTGCTAATGTTTATAGTGTGTTGATAATAGTCTTTAACAATGCTTACCTATCTGCACTACACATAGTTAATTAGTTATGTAGACATGTTTGGGATCTCTTCCAAACGTTGTAGTGGTGTTGTATCACAGTGTCTGCGGTTTAGTTTCTAAATCATCGTGGTCCTTTTGCCTTTGTGTTCCTTTTGACTCAAACATATCCTTACATACATGGCAACCATAGCTTCTTGAGGGCTCCTTCACCAAGGGTGTCCCACATGCCAACATACATGATCCAAACATGTTTCCCGGGCAACACGAGTGGACGTATATACTCAGTATAGTGTGTTATATGCAGGGCTTGTGTAGGCCCTGATTGGTCATATTTGTCCCTTTTTCACAGATGGCGGGGTATTAGGAATTCGTGACCCAACTCCTCGCCCTGTATCAGGAGCACGAGTGTCTGTGGCGGACGGCGCTGTCCAATACCATGATGCGGCAGCGCGGAATGTGGCCTACAAGCTCTTGTGGAGCTGGCGAACGCCTCCAGCCACAAGAGATGGACGCGGGCCAAATTTACAACAAGACAAAGGGCTGCGCTCCGCGTTCCAGCGGGCTCACAAGCTCTACACTGAGCAACGATCCAGGGCTAGAGGTGAGGAGGTACCAAAGCCTAATTTGTGGTATTATGACGTCCTCACCTTCACCCTGAGCCAAGAGCGCTTGCGGGGATCGCGGAGCAGCCTGCGCCGGCTCGCGTCCTCTGTAGGCCCAGCCCAAGAAACATCCCCGTCACCTGTACTCCACACTCCCTCCCCTTGCCATGCTGCCTGTAACCTGGCTTTAATAAAAGTGAACACACATACTGGTGAGTGCCGCTCATTTTTCTACTGATTGAACTCTTTAATGAACTGTTTTAGCTTGCACCACCAGTCCGAAGTGTACGCACCCGGTCCAAATTAGGACCTATATATGGCAACAGATTTCAGCGGTACCGCCGTGCCCCACGCTCTCCTTCTAATATCTTGTTATACATTTGTGTGTATTTTGGTACATGTACATGTGCAGGTGTGTGTTTGGCAAACAAACATACCACGCAGCCTTGCAATCCTGGCACGGATGTCCACAATGCGGCCTGGGAACTTCTGTTTCAGATCCGCAATTTTCTTTTGGATCTGTTTTTGGCTCCTCTCCAACCCCAGTTTGTGGAGCAGGGCCCGCTGCATCCGCATCAGGATGCTGCGATTGTGCAGCCGTGGGTGGCGGTGGTGATGGTGGCCCCAATAGTCGTGGCGGTCACAATGGTCTATGAGGACCAAAAGCTCCGCCATACCCCACGTTGCAGCGCGCTGGGTGGCGGCCATGACTCTACTGGTATATGCAGGGGAGGGCCTGGCACCTTGCAGGCAGAGTGAAAGTGAAAGAAGCGTCATGACATCAGAATGGCCGCTTGCGATGCGTAACAAAATTCAATACAACAAAGTCGCCGTACAAGCAGTGCGAGACGCAAAATAAACACTTCAGCGTCACCAAAAAATCACGCATTGCAGGGCGTCATGTATGGCAGCCATGTGCGATGTGTACAGCAATTTATTCACTCGTGTGTGGCATGAGAATGTGCACAGTATATCGAGAGAAATAGCACAATACATTTGGCAGCGCAATTGGGTGGCCGCGTAATTGCACGGATGTATTGAATTGTTCAGACGGGTCTTATGCGTCTAGTGCTGAAGTGACAGCTCATCCAAGATGGCGGCCTGTGAAGGGACAGCCAATCGTCACACAATGATCGCTGATGGGTCGCGAATCTATGCGGCTGTGTCACGCCCCTGGGAATTCAATAGGCGACGCAAATTCCATCCCTGTGCCCCATTTAGACGACACTACCATGACAATTGTGCCTTTGTGTTGCCTTGGATTTTTGAGCACGGCTCAGCAACAGGTATTCGAATCAACAGCGGGTAATGCGATCAACTTCCCAATTTACACGCCGCCATTTCGTAGCAATTTCATGGCAACAGACACAACAGTTGCTGCCGCCAAGTGGCGGCGTGTAAAGGGACCCTTACAGTCTATCCATACGTATACTGCTGCTCCCTAAAAACAAAAGTCCTTTTCTGGAATACAGATTTTCTTTTCCCTATTAATACTGGAAAGTTTGCAGGCATATATTATATACCTAATTTAACAGGCGCGTGCTGTTAGGGACGGAGAAGTGGACCTGTTGCTGATGATGCATTCAGAGGTTAAGGTTGTGGGCCAGATTAAACTGTGGGAGCACAACAAACATGCTCATCCACGAGACCTAGCTTCTTGTCCCACTTTGAAGGAAGGTGTCGGATGCCACTCTTGAAAGCAGTGCAAACAGGTGGTTGGGTGGATGGCGGATAATGCTTCCAGTATGTTTCACAACACCACCCTGTCTTCCTCATGGTCCAGTCTCAGCAGCCAAGGGGTTGGACCACCTAATCCTCAACCTGATCCTCCTCCTTCCCACCATTGCAGGTCCCAGGAGACAAGTGATCCTTCTCTCAGACACTCCGATGAGCAAGTCTTGTCATTTTTCCTGACATGAGGAGATTGTGTATAGTGATGGCAAAATATTTGAGCATATACTGTCAGAAGAAGACGGCGGTGTGCAATGTCAATCAGAGTTTTAAGTGATGATGATCAGGCACAGTTGCTAAAAAGTGATGTTATTAAGTCAAGTCAAGAGAGGGACCAGGGTTTGGAAGTGGAAGACAAGGTTTTGGACAATGAAGTCACTGATCCCAAGTCACTATGATTCACCCCAGCAGGGACCATGGGGTACTCAGAACCGGGTCCTCTCGATGTCATCAGGGCTGCGGGATGTCACAGTGGCGTGACCTAGTCCGTGGTCCCCTTGTTGGACGGCCAGTAAAAAAGGGGGTAGTTTGAAAAAGGGATGGAAAAAAAAATAAAGGAAAATAAAAGAGTTAGTGTTGTGACGCCACCCATGGAAGGTGGCCGGTAGAGCCACTGCTGCAGTCGGGACCTCTGGGGATGATGGGGGTAGCAGTTGTGATGGTTTGGCTCTCCACAGGAAGAGCGGGTCCCCAGGGCAACCGTAAAATTTGTGGAGGTGATTTGGGGAAATGGAAAGCCAGCGGGACCGAGCTGGCTGCAGGCAGGGATCAGGGACACTCTCAGCCAGGCTCCTGCTGCCTGCTCGACGGTTCAGTCTACCTCTCCTCAGGCACAGAATAAACAGTCTGACACAATGCTGAGCTTCAACCCCGTTTACTTGGATTTTCTCGTCAGGCATTTCTGACTCGCCCCTGGCGGGGACCGTGGGGTGCTCGGAACGGGGCCCTCTCTTTGTTGTCTGGGGCTGTGGGATGTCATAGTGGCGTGACCCGATCCATGATCCCTCATCAGGGCGATCAGTAAAGAGGGGAATTGAAAAATGGATAAAATAAAATAAAAACAAAAATAAAAGTTGTCGTGACACCACCCGTGGAATGCGGCAGGCATAGCCGCTGCTGCTGTCGGGGCCTCTGGGGATGATGAGAGTAATAGCAAGGATGGTTTCAGCTCTCCACGGGAAGAGCGGGTCCCCAGGGCATCCGAAAAGTTTGTGTAGGTGATTTAGGGAATAGGAGAGCCAGCGGGGCTGCGCTGCTGGCAGAGTTCACAGTCACACTCAGGCAGGCCGCTGCTGCCAGCTCAGCGAACAAGTCTACCTCTCCTTAGGTGCGGAAATCACAGTCTCACATAAACTGAGCTTCAATCGGGTTTACTTCACTTTCTCGGCAGATGTTCAATTTACAGTGCAATGGCAGCTCCGGTAGTTGAAAGCAGCCAGGATGGCTCGTCCATGTCACCCCCTTTCGTGGGGTTTTCGGTTAGTCAATTCCGCACGCTAACTACGATCCAGCAGCCACGGATTTTAGTGGGTAACCGGTGTGGTCCCTAGTCATAGTACGGCGGCCTTCTTTTTTTTTTGTTGCGCCGGAGGTTGGGTCTTGGGACATAAAGACCCCGCACCCCACCGGGTTGGAGCATAAAGCGCCCAGGCTACTTCAACAGAGCTGGCACCCTGGTTTCTGCCCCAGTCCCACTTACCATTCCCTCTTATCCGAGCTCACTTAGGACTCCTTCTGTCTGTTTCTACGGTCTGCAGCCCGGTACCCGGACAAGCCTCATGGTGGCTCAAGCCACCAGGTCCGTGTCCTTTCAGTCCCGCGTGATGTTTTCGCCTCTCCTTCTGACTGAACTTGATTTTCTGGTGGCACTTAGCTAACTGCTCAACTGAACTTGGTGTTGTCTAGTTTTGTTGCCTCCCCTGACTGGGTCCTATCCTAACTTCCCACCCTCCACTTGTCTCCTCCTGCCATCCTGCTGCTGGGCATAGAGTCCCTAGTCTTGGGATCGATAGTGAGTGTTGGGTGTGTGTTTGGGGTGACTGGACTTACCGATCCCGGGTGCTGCGCCATCTAGTGGCCACAGGTCCGCAGGGCCGCCACATTTCAAGTTACAAGCCAGTACAGTGGGGCTCCAGTAGTCTTTTAGCAGCCAGGATCCCTTGTCTAGTTCACCCCTTTTTGTGTTCCTTTCCATGGGCCTCTCTTCACGGCGCTGCCTGTTTTCCAACCTCCTGCATGTGCCTCTCGCATGCAAAGCTCCGATCCAGCGGCCACGGGTCTTCATTGGGCGACCGACCTGGTCCCCTGTCCCTAGTATGGCGGCATTCAGTTTGCTGCGCGGGGGAGTTGGGTCACGGGACATAAAGAACCCGTGACCGGCCATTTTGTGGTTGGAGCTTGAAGCGTCCTCACCACCTCAGGGTCGGCTCCCTGGTTCCTACCCCGTCCTTCAGCTTCCCAGCTAATTTGGGTGCATGGGTGGATTGCTCACTACCCGTGCCCCTAGGATTCCTTCTGTCTCTCTACGGTCTGTAGCCCGGGACCCAGAACATGCCTCATGATGGTACAGGCTGCCGGGTTCTCTCCTCTCGTCGTCTGCCTGGTTGATGGACTAACTCCTCTCCTCCCGACTCCAGGGCTAACTGGCTACTCACTAACTTCCTTTGGTGTTTGCTGATTTTCTCCTCTTTCCTGACAGTTTCCTCTACTAACTTCCCACCCACCACCTTTCTCCTCCCGCCATTCCACAGCTGGGCCTAGAGTCCCTGCCCTGGGACCAGGATGTGTTGGGTGTGTGTGTGGTTGACTTACCGATCCCAGCTGCTGCAACTTCTAGTGGCTATATACGGTGCTATCTTGGGTCCTCCTGCAGTAATGACGGGAACCTATTTTTGGCTCCAAGCAATGGCGGAAAAAGTTATTTTTTGCACTGTTTCTCTGGGGGCGAACCGGTATGGCTCCACTCCCCCTCACTACTCCTCCTTGTCTATGACCCTCGCTCTTGGGTCCCTCCCGCTGGCTAACGGCTCTCACTGGTATGAGCTTAGCGCAGCTCCGTCACCAGGATGTCTTCACAGTCCTCACTGGAACTGCACTGCCTGGCTCCACCTCCAGGCTTGAATTTATAGGGGACCTCGCCTGAACTTGGTTTGTAGAGCTCCCCCTTCAGGTCTGGAGTGGAAGGTGTTGTATGTGTGGCGCCCCACATAGTCAGGTATCACAGAGGGGTATTGCACCCATAAAAGAGGTGTAATTGCCCCCAGCTGCAAATGGACCCTAGGTTTGTGAGTGGGACCCATTCCTGCACTCTCACATTAGCTGAGCGGTGGGAGGTTACCCGGGAGGGGATACATTCACCTCTAGGGGGATAAAGGAGGTCTTCAGCAGAGCGGCCAGTTCGGAGGAGGAGAGGAGTCGGGACAGTTAGAAAAGAGTGTGGAACTAGGCGAAAGGGTTACCTGGACGGTTTCAAGCTGATCTAGAGGTAAGGAGAAGGGGTCTTGAGGAGATCCTGAAAGAGGGCGCCCGTTGAGCGGAGTCAAGGCCTTAGAGAGAAAGGGAGAACCCCAGAGTGGAGTGACCATACTCCAGGGGATTCTCCAGTCCACCACGGGAACGCCGGATCCGAGGATCCTGCCAAAGTCCATCTTTGCAGTCGGCAACCGGCTGCTGTGGCTTGTTTTATCAGCCGCAGCACCCTGCCAGACGGAAGGATTCCACCATACCACCTGGGATCCACTTGCAGCCACCTGTAGAGCTACCTGTTATTTTAACATCTGATACTGGACTGTGAACTTTGTATGATGCTGCTACAAGTTGACAGTAAAGTACCCGGGAGAAAGTGACTTTGCCTGTGTGTGAGTTTCTACACCTACCTGTTCCCTTGCAGGAACGCTGCCCCGGAGGACCAGCTCCGCCTGTAGGGAGCTTTGCCATCTCAGCCGCACTACTATCTACCTTCAGCGGACTGTGGCGGCACTGGTGACCCATCACCAGGTACTACAGGTGGCGTCACATGACAAACTCTTATCCCCTGTAAATAACCCCTTTTTGAAGTGTCACCCAGGCCACGGGCTCAGGCGCTTGCCACCCGTGATATCCCAAGCATTCCACCCGAGCCTGATACCCGAGTACCCCAGGGCCTGGGGCTCGACATATGTGGGCTTACCTGATGTGGAGATCCTTCTCTGCCCTAGGTGCATCAGTGGCAATGGACCCCTGGGGTGCCACATTAGTTCCTCCCAGCCATAGGCTGGGGACACTTCCGAAGTATATGCACTGCTCCTTTATGAAGTGGGAAGTATTTGGGCATGTGCGATGGGTGACCTGTGTGAAGTGTGAAGGAGCTAGAAGCCACAGCTGGGGCTGCAGCAGGAGCTGGAGATACATGTGAGCAGCTGAGGTGGTGAGTACGTCGGTGTTCCTCTAAGGAAGGAGACGCATGGCAGTGCAGGCAAGACGACATTACAATATCAACAGGGTCATCATGCGGCCGTCACTTCAAATGTTTAGATGGTCATAAAGCCACCCTTGCTGCAAAGTTTAAGAGGGTAAATGGGCAGCACCTCGCTCAACATTTTTAGAGTCATCAGGTCACCCTTACTCCAAATATTAAGAAGGTAAATGGGTGGCCCTCACTCAGAATTTTTAAAGGGTCATCAGGCCGACCTTGCTACAAATTTTAAGAGGGTAAACTGCAGCAGCAGTATACCTATAGAAGTACTGTAAGGCAGTAAACCCTGCCTATGTAATGGTGCCCGAGGCAGCAGTTGTGGGTGAGAGGATCTGGGTCTTTTCCCCAGCATGATACAGACAAAAGTGGTGATTGGGGATGTGTTATATCTTGCTGCACCAAGACCTCTTGGCCATAGGCCCGTTTCTCATCTTCTGGTTTACACGGTGCAGTTTCCAATTCAGTGTTATAAAAAAAAAAAAAAGAGTCCACAACAGTTGAAAACTTAACATGCTTTACTTGCATTACAGTCCAAACACCAATTCACCATACACTTTGCAGAGTTCAGACTTAATTCTTTATAAGGCATTACCATCGTAACACAAACCAGCCCTTTCTTTTCGGACGCATACTAAATCAAACCAGCTATCTGGGATAACCAAAGGGCATTTTGCAATGCTTTGCCCCCAACCACACCAGTCAATGTGTTATGTTGTGGTTAGAACACCCTGCACAGCTATGCTATCTGGGGTCAGTGGCCTTCAGTCTGAGGAATTCTCTCTCTTCTCTGGATAGCTCTGCAACAGAACTGGTACCTCATTGTCCTTACGGTTCACTTTTGCCAGCAGAGTAGGGGTTGCCCGCTTGTCCCTCACTTCACCTCCATGGACCTTCACACTGCAGTTATGGCCTGGTCACCACTACTTCCTCCTGCACATTACTTCAGCCTTGTTCTTACTCTGCCTACATTCTCCTTCTCCCTAAAACAGGATATACCAGACATTATATCCTAGTGATGTATCGTTCGTGAACGATCCAACACTCTCTAGTGAGAGCCACTACAATTTTTTAATGGCTCTCACTTTGCATAGAACGCCAGTGCTCTGTGATGAAGGCACCACCCACCGGAACAAAACCCTGCTCACTCTTCAATTTAATTTCCCATTTTTCAGTGGGTGGGGTTTTACTTATTACAAGACATCACCATAATGTTCAATCTGTGTTCGCCTGGGGTGAACACAGATTTAATAGGGAGCCATTTAGGATCCTGTGATACCAATGTGATAAGAATGGTGTGTGGATGTGGATAGAATAGGTATAGAACAGGTAATCATAATTAAAATAGTGACCACAGGCCTTATCATTCAATGTTCAATAAATGATCAGTTCTTGGTTGAAATACAAAAAGGGTGAATTCTTCTTCTTCACATTATGCCGTTATGATGAAATCATGAGCTGAGCTGAAATTATTGTGACAGGAAACCACATCCTCTGCCAGGGAAACAGATGGGGGTATTGCACAGGAAATAAGTGAATATCTTGTGGTTGATGGTCACGGCTGGATCATGCCATCAGCGCATGATCAGAGATACTTTAAAAGTATAAATTGAAGGAAGTCACATTCAGTGGGGGGGGGGGGAGGAAAACCTTTTCAGAGGCCAACATGTATAGACGTCTCTGTGAAGCAAGCCGTGGTGTTGATCCCTTCTCTCTGAATCGTGACTTCCCCGATAATGAAGGTGAAGCAGCTACAATACACGGTAAAAGTATTGACGCTTATTCGCTATAATTAAGTCTAGGTATAATTGGTATACTTTGTTAAGTCTGTATTCAATTGATGACAATTCATGTGCCACTTTGTGAACAAATAAATTTAATCTTGCTATAAATAATATTATTATTCATGCCTGATTTGTAAGTCAGTGAGCGCTACGTAAGTACGGGCTCTGCCCCGATCCAGGTAAATTTAGCAAGACATTAATTGGCGTAGTCGGCAGGATACCCCACAGTGGGGTATTTAAAGAACACCTTATTTTAAGGAAACAGCTAAGGAAACTGTTATGGAGGTTCCCGGCTGGACCAAGGCTCCATATAATATCATAGCACATGAATTGGTCAATTGTGGACTGGCAGAAAAATGGCAGGATAAGTTAAAAAATTCTGAACCCTATAATGTTGTTGATGTACTTATAGGGATCCCTGCAAAGGCAGGTGATGTTGTAACCCCTCGATGTAGTGAAGTTACTCGAGGGATCCCTGCTGCAAAGGCAGGTGATGTGGTAACCCCTCGATGTTGTGAATTTACTCGAAGTCCTGCAAAGGCAGGTGATGTGGTAACCCCTCGATGTTGTTAAAATTACTTGAGAGGGTCCCTGCAAAGGCAGGTGATGTAGTGATATTGGGGAAGTGAAACTGGACGCTAGCCTCAGCCTATAGGACAGTTTATAGGAAAAATTCTCAGCTAATTAAGGTGTAACATTTGTTTGTTGAATAATTGTGTGTGAAAGAACGTGACTGGTATGAGACTCCTTGATTGAACTGAATGACCGTATGCATGTAATAAGGATTTAAAAATACAAATCATAAATGTATAAAGGAGTCCACTTAGTCCAATTAGTTGTGATCCCTTGTCAACTGGCATCGGGGATACAACGGAGGAACATTTAGCAAGTCACACTATGAGAATGAGATAAGCTGAAATCAAGTATTTTGTTAACATTGTGAAATTAAGCAGAAAGACTGGGGATACACGTAGTCGGGCTTGTCCTGTCTGTGTTTTGCCGGTTGCCTATGGTTTTGCAGTAAACTAACTAATATTTGGGGAGGCTGCAAGTGAAACGATTGTGTTGCATGTTCTGCAGATTTTGTGTGGGTTGTGCATGTTTCAGAAAAGTTAGATGTCCGAGGCTGGTCCGAGGCTCCCTACAATATCACAGTGCAGATATTGTTACATAGTAGATTAACTGATGCTTGAAATAATAAGATCAAGGGTTTATAACCCCTCGATGTTGTTAATGTACTCAAGGGAATCCCTGCCAAGGCAGGTGATGCTATACAGTTAGAAGGTGAAATTGGGTATTAGCTATTTTCTTAGCCCAAAAAATATAAATATGAACAAGGAATAAAATGTTATTTGTTCACTGATTCATGGTTTGTAGTTAGTGGTGCAGCTACTTGTATCATAGGATGAAAAATAAAATGATTGACAAATTCAAAGGAAAGAGTTGTGGGGGAAAGAATTTTGGCAAAATATTGAAAAATATGTCCAAACAACCAAAAATACTCTTTTCATGTTGATGCACATGTTCCTCTTGACTCATTGAAATGTTTGTTTAATTCCCAAGCAGATGCGGCAGCCTCAATGTCAGTCGCAGGTACTGAACCTGATAAAGAGAAAGAAATATGGTTGCAAGGAATAGCTGTCTGGACGCATCAGAAAAGTGGACACTTGGGAGAAAATTGCAAAGTATTCACTGATCTCAGGGAGACCAGTCCAAGAAAACACTGCGGGCAGCTGGCTAAAGCGCTCAAACACAGTGAATTCCTAGGCACATTGCCCCCTGGGAAATATGAATATGCAAATAAAGTCTGTGGAGCCTCGGTTAGGAGTCTCAAACACTGGAGGGATATATGGCTAGTCCTGTGTTTGAGACTCCTAACCGAGGCTCCACAGACTCTATTTGCATATTCATATTTCCCAGGGGGCAATGTGCCTAGGAATTCACTGTGTTTGAGTGCTTTAGCCAGCTGCCCGCAGTGTTTTCTTGGACTGGTCTCCCTGAGATCAGTGAATACTTTGCAATCTTGGTCTACTAGGCCTTGCTCCCACCTAGCCAGAATCCTACTCCACACTGATGAGGGGCAACACCCCGAAACAGCTGTATGTGGATGGATACCTGGCCTTGGTATTCCCTTGTCATATCTGTAAACTTGTAAAAGAGTTGGATATTGACTTAAAGGGCCACTTCATTTGGTGGTTATGGTGTTCTCCGCAAGGAGCCACCCCTTGGCTGGGTCCTTCCCTGGAGGGATATATGGCTAGTCCTGTGTTTGAGACTCCTAACCGAGGCTCCACAGACTCTACTTGGGAGAAAATGACACTTACAGGTGGGCACAAGACAGAGGAATGCCCTTAACTTTAGATGGTATAAAACAAGTCATTGCACAATGTCCCATATGTCAACATTCACAGACAAGGGCAGTATCACATACTGTAATGGGACACATAGGTGAATTGCCAGCTTAGATTTGGCAGATGGATTTAATCGGTCCTCTGCCAGGGAGTAGAAGTTGTAAATCTATCTGTACAGCTGCAGACACATACTCAGAATTGATGGTGAGGTTTCTTTGTAAATCTGCCACCCAGTGGAGTACTTTGAGAACACTAAAACTGATCACATAGTATTATGGTACTCCATTACAGGTTTAAATGGACAATGGAGAGGTAATTTGAGTGAGGCTCTCCAAATAATTAAGAACAGAGCTATCACTGACTACACATAATCTGAGCATATATAAAGTACATGTAGATACACTGATCTATTGGAAATTGAAAGAGGAAGCACAAATTCCTTACAGAGCTATTCCAGCGGCTGCAGGACTGGACCTCTACTCAGTAGAGGCAGTGCTCATAGCACCAGGTAAGGTAAGTACCATTTCTACTGGTTTTGCATGTAAGATTCTTAAAGGACACTTTGGTGAAATTGCAACAAGATCTAGTTTTGCTTTAAAAGGTGCAATTGTAGTAGGAGGTGTTATTGATCCTGATTATCAAGGAGGAATTAAGGTTCTCATATTGAATCCAGAGACAGAACCCTTAGTGTTGTCTACGGGCCAAAGGATTGTCCAAATGTTACTTATACCTGTAAACTTGTCCCAAGTTAAGGAAAGAACAGCCCCTACAGAATTGACAGTCAGGGGAAATAAAGGTTTTGGGTCCTCCAATATCACTAATGTGGGGGACAAAATATGGGTACAGAATACCCAAGGACCGCCATCTGAGGCTGAGGTCATTGCAGTGGGAAAAGATAGAACACTCTTGATACTGAGACCAGGGGTGGAGAAGTGGGAATATGTCCCACAGGAGAAATGTTATGTACGGGAATGATGCCATCTTTTATTGTACCCTAGGTATGACTGTTAAGTGGAATCCTTCGAAGCGTATTTTTAGGCGTAACTGATGGATGGAGCAACCTACACCGAGAGGGGCCGATAGCCAACAAGTTCCTGGTGCACCATCAAGTGACGGAAGCGTTGAATCACACTCAACCCACAGATTGTTGGATTTGTACACATTCGCCTGTGACAGCGACCAGTATTCCTTTCCTGGCTATACTGGTAACAATGGAAAAAATCCTGATGTGGGACAATTGCTCAGACAGTTTGAAATCTGAGTGGGACAATTAAGAATTTGCAGTATATGGTCTGTAAAGGAGGAGTTTGGGGGCCGAGAAATAAAACTGTGTTGACTGATTAGGGCAGTGATGGCGAACCTTTCTGAGGCCGAGTGCCCAAACTGCAACCCAAAACAAAATTATTTATGGCGAAGTGCCAACACTGTAATTTAACCTAAATTACAGCAGTGATTATCTATCACAAGCGCTGCACAGGGGGGAGAGCCAGCAGATGCTAACTCTCTTCCCTGTACAGGGTTTGTAGTCCTGAAACATTAATGATCAATTCAATTATTTTAACAATTAATTGATTTTAAACTTACCTTTGCAGTCTTCTCTTCTCTTCAGCAGTGGTCAGACAGCTCATGTGTACTGGACATTGAAGCTGAGCCGCTGCCACTGCCCTTTCTAGAAACAGCAGGTGGACTGATCTGTATAGAAAAACGCAGAATATTAGACAGAGCAAGCAAATTTCATACTGAAATCCTGGTCCCTATTTTGTAGTAGTATCTGCATCCTGACCCTCTTCTTGTAGCTATGTGCTCCATCCTGACCCTCTCCTTGTAGCTATGTGCTCCATCCTGACCCTCTCCTTGTAGCTATGTGCTCCATCCTGACCCTCTCCTTGAAGTAATGTGCTCCATCCTAACCCACTCCTTGAAGTAATGTGCTCCATCCTGACCTTCTCCTTGAAGTAATGTGCTCCATCCTGACCTTCTCCTTGTTGTAGTGTGCTCCATCCTGACCTTCTCCTTGTAGTAATGCGCTCCATCCTGACATTCCCCTTGTAGTAATGCGCTCCATCCTGACCCTTTCCTTGTAGTTATGTGCTCCATCCCGACCATCTCCTTGTAGTTATTTGCTCCATCCTGACCCTCTCCTGGCAGTAATGTCCCTATCCTAACTCCCTTCTTGTAGTAATGTCTCCAGCCTTATCCCCTTGTGGTAATGTCCCCATCCTGCCCCATCCTGCAGTAATATGCCCCCTCCTTGTAATAAAGCCAACATCATCCCCCTTCTTGTAATAATGTAACCATCATGCCCCCTCCTAATGTCAAAATCATGCCCCCTTCTAATGTCACCATCATGCCTCCTTCTAATGTCACCATCCTGCCCCATTTGTCACCATCCTGCCCCTCTTGTCACCATCCTGCCCCTCTTGTCATCATGCCCCTCTTGTCACCCTCATGCACCTCTTGTCACCCTCATGCCCCTCTTGTCACCCTCATGCCCCTCTTGTCACCCTCATGCCCCTCTTGTCACCCTCATGCCCCTCTTGTCACCCTCATGCCCCTCTTGTCACCATCATGCCCCTTGTCACGATCCTGCCCCTTGTCACGATCCTGCCCCTTGTCACCCTCATGTCCCTCTTGTCACGATCCTGCCCCTTGTCACCCTCATGCCCCTCTTGTCTCCATCCTGCCCCTTGTCACCCTCATGCCCCTCTTGTCTCCATCCTGCCCCTTGTCAGCCTCATGTCTCTGTGTCCATCCTGCCCCTTGTCAGCCTCATGTCTGTGTGTCCATCCTGCCCCTTGTCACCCTCATGCCCCTCTTGTCTCCATCCTGCCCCTTGTCAGCCTCATGTCTGTGTCCATCCTGCCCCTTGTCAGCCTCATGTCTGTGTCCATCCTGCCCCTTGTCAGCCTCATGTCTGTGTCCATCCTGCCCCTTGTCAGCCTCATGTCTGTGTCCATCCTGCCCCTTGTCAGCCTCATGTCTGTGTGTCCATCCTGCCCCTTGTCAGCCTCATGTCTGTGTGTCCATCCTGCCCCTTGTCAGCCTCATGTCTGTGTGTCCATCCTGCCCCTTGTCAGCCTCATGTCTGTCTGTCCATCCTTCCCCTTGTCAGCCTCAGGTCTGTGTGTCAATCCAGCCCCTTGTCAGCCTCAGGTCTGTGTGTCAATCCAGCCCCTTGTCAGCCTCATGTCTGTGTCCATCCTGCCCCTTGTCAGCCTCATGTCTGTGTCCATCCTGCCCCTTGTCAGCCTCATGTCTGTGTCCATCCTGCCCCTTGTCAGCCTCAGGTCTGTGTCCATCCTGCCCCTTTGCAGCCTCATGTCTGTGTCCATCCAGCCCCTTGTCAGCCTCATGTCTGTGTCCATCCTGCCCCTTGTCAGCCTCATGTCTGTGTCCATCCTGCCCCTTGTCAGCCTCATGTCTGTGTCCATCCTGCCCCTTGTCAGCCTCAGGTCTGTGTCCATCCTGCCCCTTGTCAGCCTCATGTCTGTGTGTCCATCCTGCCCCTTGTCAGCCTCATGTCTGTGTGTCCATCCTGCCCCTTGTCAGCCTCATGTCTGTGTGTCCATCCTTCCCCTTGTCAGCCTCAGGTCTGTGTGTCCATCCTGCCCCTTGTCAGCCTCAGGTCTGTGTGTCCATCCTGCCCTTGTCAGCCTCATGTCTGTGTGTCCATCCTGCCCCTTGTCAGCCTCATGTCTGTGTGTCCATCCTGCCCCTTGTCAGCCTCATGTCTGTGTGTCCATCCTGCCCCTTGTCAGCCTCATGTCTGTGTGTCCATCCTTCCCCTTGTCAGCCTCAGGTCTGTGTGTCCATCCTGCCCCTTGTCAGCCTCAGGTCTGTGTCCATCCAGCCCCTTGTCAGCCTCAGGTCTGTGTCCATCCTGCCCCTTTGCAGCCTCATGTCTGTGTCCATCCTGCCCCTTGTCAGCCTCATGTCTGTGTCCATCCTGCCCCTTTGCAGCCTCATGTCTGTGTCCATCCAGCCCCTTTGCAGCCTCATGTCTGTGTTCATCCTGCCCCTTGTCAGCCTCAGGTCTGTGTCCATCCTGCCCCTTGTCAGCCTCAGGTCTGTGTCCATCCTGCCCCTTTGCAGCCTCAGGTCTGTGTCCATCCAGCCCCTTGTCAGCTTCATGTCTGTGTCCATCCAGCCCCTTGTCAGCTTCATGTCTGTGTCCATCCAGCCCCTTGTCAGCCTCAGGTCTGTGTCCATCCTGCCCCTTGTCAGCCTCAGGTCTGTGTCCATCCTGCCCCTTTGCAGCCTCAGGTCTGTGTCCATCCTGCCCCTTTGCAGCCTCAGGTCTGTGTCCATCCTGCCCCTTTGCAGCCTCAGGTCTGTGTCCATCCTGCCCCTTTGCAGCCTCAGGTCTGTGTCCATCCTGCCCCTTGTCAGCCTCAGGTCTGTGTCCATCCTGCCCCTTGTCAGCCTCAGGTCTGTGTCCATCCTGCCCCTTGTCAGCCTCAGGTCTGTGTCCATCCTGCCCCTTGTCAGCCTCAGGTCTGTGTGCATCCTGCCCCTTGTCAGCCTCAGGTCTGTGTCCATCCTGCCCCTTGTCAGCCTCAGGTCTGTGTCCATCCTGCCCCTTGTCAGCCTCAGGTCTGTGTCCATCCTGCCCCTTGTCAGCCTCAGGTCTGTGTCCATCCTGCCCCTTTGCAGCCTCAGGTCTGTGTCCATCCTGCCCCTTTGCAGCCTCAGGTCTGTGTCCATCCCGCCCCTTTGCAGCCTCAGGTCTGTGTCCATCCTGCCCCTCATTATACCGTGGCTTGAAATAATAAAAAAAAAATCATACTCACCTAGTACTCCCGCCTTCACCGCTCCTCTTCTCCTCGCGTCTTCCGTCCCAGCGTCACATGACCGCGGTCATGTGACGCCGGCAGGGCGGAGCTTGGAGAGAGTGTCGGAGATGCGGAGGAAGGAGAATCCTCCGATCCGACACGGCTTTGAACTGCCGGCGCCATCATGCCGGCAGTTCAAAGCTGCAGTGACAGGCGACGCCGCGTGCCAGGGAAAACGGCTCTGCGTGCCATAGGTTCGCCATCACTGGATTAGGGAATGCTCCCTTTGGACAATATACGTATACGTTTTGGGACAATTACAAATACAGCAGATGCTTTCAAATCTAGTCTACTAGAAAGGACGATTCATGATGTATTCTGGCCTTATGCCACTATGTTTATTAATGGAACTAGTGATACTTGTAGCAATATATCAGGTGATTTAATGTGTAATGAATCAGCTGAATATTAAGCTAATGAACCAAGGTGTAGTAACCCTGATGCAGGATATTTTAGCCCTATTAGGCAAAACCCGGGGTGGTGTATATTAACCAATGTGAGTATCTTTGTTGATTTAGTACACCGACTAGTTTTACCACACTCAGCTTTATGAGATCTCTCCAGAGGGATGTAGTGGGTATGTGGGCAAAATGCTTATAAATGGCTTCCTGAGGGGTTAAGGGTGGTTGCACCCTAGCTCGTTTAACTCCAGAATATACAGCGTTTGAGGGAAAAATATCAAAAAGATAATAATGACCACAAAGATAGCTGGTGGACCAATACATTCTCTTTGCTGAATCCGGCAAATTGGTTTAAAGGAATTGGAGGATGGTTAATGGGGCTTCTGCAAGGGGCTTTCCAGGTCATATTGTTTTTAGTTTTAATATATGTATCAGTTAAAGTGATAGTATTTTTATTTCAATGTTGTTTGAAAAAAATCAAGGAAATTGAAATCAGATGTAAAAGTGATTTCTTATTGATGTATTGATCACATATAGTTGCAGATGCAATTTCTCATCATTGCCATAATGTTCTCATGGAATGTTCACCGTTTGCTGGAAGAATTTTGAATTTATTGATTCACCTTGTCTTGGCGATTGCTATTATGGCGATTTTTTTAAACTGGAATTGTTATATAGCGTACAAAAAGTTCTGTAGAAGGCCAAAACTACTGATGTTTTTTTTTTTTATGGAAAATGAAGATAATTCCTGTGGTCAAGGACCGATTGTGATACCAATGTGATAAGAATGGTGTGTGGATGTGGATAGAATAGGTATAGAACAGGTAATCATAATCAAAATGGTGACCACAGGCCTTATCATTCAATGTTCAATAAATGATTAGTTCTTGGTTGAAATACAAAAAGGGTGACTTCTTCTTCTTCTTCACATTATGCAGTCATGATGAAATCATGAGCTGAGCTGAAATTATTATGACAGGAAACCACATCCTCTGCCAGGGAAACAGATGGGGGTATTGCACAGGAAAGAAGTGAATATCTTGTGGTTGATGGTTACGGCTGGATCATGCCATCAGCGCATGATCAGAGATATTTTAAAAGTATAAATTGAAGGAAGTCACATTAAGTGGGGGGGAGGAAAACCTTTCCAGAGGCCAACATGTATAGACGTCTCTGTGAAGCAAGCCGTGGTGTTGATCCCTTCTCTCTGATCGTGACTTCCCCGATAATGAAGGTGAAGCAGCTACAATACACGGTAAAAGTATTGACGCTTATTCGCTATAATTAAGTCTAGGTATAATTGGTATACTTTATGTTAAGCCGGTATTCAATTGATGACAATTCATGTGCTACTTTGTAAACAAATAAATTTAATCTTGCTATAAATAATATTATTTTTCATGCCTGATTTGTAAGTCAGTGAGCGCTACGTAAGTACGGGCTCTGCCCCGATCCAGGTAAATTTAGCAAGACAGATCCCAAAAGAGTCGGCTCTTTTTGGTGAGCAGAACCATGAGAGCCAAGATCACCAAAAAGAGACAAAATGCCCATCACTACTATATCCCCCCTCAATGTGGACCAGCTCTACTGTTAACTCTCTCAGCTCTGTCCCCTAAACCCTAGACTCTCTCATACCTAAGGAACTAGGGAACCTAACAATTGTGACATCTAGTAGTGGCTGGTAATACAGCACCCACTTCCTGGGGATTGAACATATTATTTTACTATTCACATAAATACACATCATGCAAAAAAGGTTTATAATGTAACTTTCAGGTATAGGAATCTTCCTGGCGTTGGCCATCTCCATACACCTATATACCTATACCAAACTTGACCAAATCCTTGATCCACTAGCTATCCCTACACTGAATGCAGGTACCAGCAGTTTTACTAGGATAAAGGACAGTATTTAGCCTTGAAAATGACTTTTATTTTTAGGTTGCAGCAGCAGTACACATATAAAAAGGCTATACGGCAATACAACCTATCTATATGCCTGTTCTAATCTCAGCTATCCCTCCTAGATCAACCCTCTCTAAACTGCAGTGTAACGAGCATCCTGTCACCAGTTCTTATATAAAAGACTTGATGTGGCCGGCCAAACACAATAAAGCCAGTAGGCAACATCATATGTGGCGCCCCACTATGTAGGTGCCACAGAGGGGTACTGCACCCGTAAAAGAGGTGTAGTCACCCCAGCTGCAAAGTGGATTTATGGATGGTAGGAGGAACCCTAAACCGACATCCCACATTAGAACAGGCAGTGGGAGGGAACCCAGGAGGGTATATAGTCACCCCAGGGGGAGAAAGGAGGTCCTTGGTCTTTTGTCTGTGCCTGGAAGCCTTTTAGGCTTCAGGTCTCTGCCTCAGGGTTGGAGAGCTAGAGAAGTTCAGGCAGGGAGCCTGAGGCACGAAGGAGGGTCTCCTCGGCTGAGGGACCCAGGGAAAAGCCAAACAGATCCCAGACACAGAGAAGGGAGCAAGAAGCTTGGAGGGAGTTCGCTCAAAGAGAGGAACCGGGTACCGGAGCCCGCACCTGTAGGAACCTTTATGGCCTGCAGAAAATCCACAGCACGGGGGTATTCTAGATACGGCCCTGATTTCTAAGCGACCATTAGAGGGGACCAGACACAGCTGGCCAGCGGCAGTGATCACCAGAAGGTTACCCGACGGGAGCAAGGGAAGGAAAGAGACAGCAGGAGGTCAGATCTACTTCACGAGGTCAGGCTTCACACAGCTACTGGGAAACAGGGAAGAAAAGGAACAAGAAAGGCACATAAAGGGGGTTCCGTCTATCTACCAGAGATCAGCTTGCAGCCACCATACCCACTTGTCATTTTAACACCTAACTGCACTGGGGACTGTAATGACTCTGCAAAAGTTCCAGTAAAGCACCCGATGAAGTGACTTTTGACTCTGCTACATCTTTCTTTGCATGAACTCATTCATCCCACAGATTTCCTGCCCCGGAGGTCCCAGTCCTGCCTGCGGAGGACTAAACCATCTCAGCCGCAATACCACCGGCCTCCGGAGGACTGTAGCGGCGCTGGTGGCATCTCACCAGGTACTGAAGGTGGCGTCACGACAAACTTGTACATAATCCCGTGTAAATACCCCTTTTTCAAGAGAATAGTCCCCAGGACACGGGGTCAGGCGCGGCCGCCATTCCCCGTGACACAATTAACCCTTGTGCCGCCTGATACCCGAGTACCCCAACCCTGGGCGACACACATACATCTCAACTTTCAAAGAATAGAAAGGGGAACAAAAGATGTGGCGTGCACAGCGCGCCACACATGTTTTTGTCATGCCCCTAACCACACCTAAGCCACACCCATTTGCAAGTGACGGACATTCAACAGATGCCCAGGGCTGTTAATTAATAATATTAATCTTCTGATTATTGCATTTTTTTTGCCTTTTCCAATTCATTTGATGCGTTTTAGTGCCATTTTTGCACTGACAGCACAGACTATGGGCTGTCCCATCATACAACGCAGCAGGAAAGTTGACACTAGTGTCTGCACTGCAGCATTGTTCAGTTTATAGCCAGGGATGTGCAGTCGGTAAGCCAAACCTCCGACTCCACCAAAATGGTGCCCTCTGATGCTGTGCACCACTTCAGGACAAGATACATGCTCCACACTGGGGGCTGCAGGAAAGTACGATTATCACACCATCTATAACAGGTAGTGCATGAAATTCCTCACATTGTACCATACATGTGGGCCATTTTTGCTGCCAGACACATGTGGTGCCCCGGAGGGTCCAGTCGCCACAGAGGTACTGCACCTTAGACAGAGGTGTGGTACCCCCGACCTCAGGTAAGGAGGGGACACTACCCGGTACCCATACACTGCATGCAGCATTAGGCACTTCAGACCAGAAATGTCGGGGAACTGATCAAACCCCCATCCCTGGCAGGAGATGGGATCAAGAGAAGGTTGGTGGGTGTAACTGAAGGAAGAGGAGCCACTTAGAGGGAGTGACAGGAAGAGCAGGACAGTAAGAGGAGTACACCAGGAAGTGGTGGGAGGAGTAGTAACCATGAAGAGAAAGGGAGAGGAGTGAGGAAAAAAGGAGTTGCAGGAGAATGTGAGGAAAGGCGTCCTGGGAATTGGAGCAGAGAGGCTCATTCCAGGACAAGGAGGAGGTGAGAGGCAAGCAGGAACTCAGGAGAAGGAAGGGGTCCCAGAGGCATGGGCAGTGACAGATCCACCCATGGGGCTCACATCCATTGCTGGTCACAGACAAGTGGAGGGACCAGGGCCACAGAGGGTCACCGGGCCCAGACTAGAGGAGGAGACTTAAAGCCTCAACTAGCGAGCCAGAGGCTGTTGCATCTCCAGGAGCAGCAGCCAAATCCACATTAGTTACTTGCAAAGGTGACCATATAGGGCCAAAGGGGACACAGACGAATGTCGCCCGGGAGGTTCTGTGGCCACTGGCGCAGGAGACCGAGTGTGAGGTGCTGGGCAGGAGGGAGAGAGCCAGCACAAGTGAGATGACCTGGTAAAGGTACACAGAACAGGGTGGCGGCTAAGTGTTTTCCAATCTACCTGGGAGTGGCTGGACCCCTTGTTCGTAGACACAATACCTGGCTGGACGTGGCCGCTAAAGAACTGTGAGTAAATGATTGAAACTGCACCAGCTTTGTCCCCGAATCATTCCGTCATCCCTGGCCCTGCACTACAACTCTGCCAACATCCACACATTGACTTTTACAGCTGCCCCGGGTTCCGCTCCACCTTCAGGGAGCGACAACACCCAGCTGCCTCATCATCTGCCCCGGAGTTCTGGATTGCAGCGTCTGCCCTCCCTGGCTGAACACCGTAGGTGGTGTCCTGACAATTATCCCACAAAACCCCATAACTCACTCCAAACTTTTATTGACACCTCCAGGGTCACGAAGCCGGGTCTTGACCCCCGTGACTCCCACAGCAGATCTGTAGCCTGGTTCCGAGTACCCCATGGCCCTGGGGGGGAAGTCACACATGTCTGGTATCACGCCCACGCTCACTTTTGCCTCCTGAAACATTACATCCACTGGTTCCAACATTGACTCCCATAGTGAACTAAAGCAGTGCTCTCGGCAGAGCAGATATACAGGGCACATGAGGCAACCAAAGAACGCTCATTTTTAAACTTTGGTTCCACATTTTTTAACTGTTCTGATTGGATGGGGAAATGAATAGTTGGGGCCTTTCTGCCAGTAGCTCACTAGAAGACTGTCACATGACTATGGCGACTTCCGAAAAGGAGGGGAACGTACAGGGAGCAGTCACATGATGGTGAGACTGGATACAGACATATGGTAGATGCTAGAATGTATTGGCTCCTTCCAGGTAGGAATGTCATTTCCATCACTTGATAGGGACATGTTCTAATTTCTCATGGCACGAAGAGATGCCATTGTCTCATGCAGCCCGTCATGTGTGTATGCTGGAAGAAGCCCATACAGGTCGCTGCGGCTCACACAGAGGTAGGTCGAGGCCGGGGCTGCAGTGTGGTTTTGTTTTTGTATAAGGTTATCATCACAGGAACCAATTTAAACACAGATGATCCTCTCCCAACAGCATTCCTCCATTCCGACAGCCTCCCTTCATCCTTCATCTATCCCAATAGCTTCCCTCCATCCCGACGGCCTCCCTCCATCCCTACAGCCTCCCTCCATCCCTACAGCCTCCCTCCATCCCAATGGCCTCCCTCCAACCTTCCTACATCCCAACAGCCTCCCTCCATCCTGACAGCCTCCCTTTATCCTTCCTCCATGCCGACAGCCCCCCTCCATCCCAACAGCCTCCCTTCAGCCTTCCTCATCCACAGCCCTCTCATTCTCCACAACAGCCTTCGTCATCCCCAACAGCCTCTCTCCATCCTTCCCAGACAGCTCTCTCATCTTCCTCATTCGAAGCCCTCCATCCCGACAGTTACCTCTTCTCATTCGACAGCTCCTATCCTTCTTCCATCCAACAGCCTCCCTCCATCTTCCGCCATCCCGACAGCTCCAACCTGCAGCTCTCGCCCTCCTTCCTCATTCCAGAAGCCTCCCTCCATCCCGACAGTTCCTCTATCCTTCCTCCATTCCGACAGCCTCCCCTATCCTTCTTCCATCCCAACAGCCTCCCTCCATCCTTCCGCCATCCGAAGCCTCCCTCCATCCTGACAGCCTCTCGCCATCCTTCCTAATTCCAACAGCTTCCTGACAGCTTCTCATCTCCTCCATTCCAGAGCCTCTCCATCCCGACAGTCTCACTCTATCCTTCCTCCATCCGACAGCCTCCCTCATCCTTCTTCCATCCCAACAGCCTCCCTCCATCCTTCCGCCATCCGACAGCCTCCCTCCATCCTGACAGCCTCTCGCCATCCTTCCTAAATTCCGACAGCCTTCCTCCATCCCGACAGGATCTCTATCTTTCTTTCATCCCGGCAGCCTTCCTCTATCCTTCCTCCATCCCGACAGCCTCCCCTCATCCTTCCTCCATCCTGACAGCCTTCCTACATCCAGACAGCAATTGTACCTAGACTGTATGCACTCTGAGGACATTGACCTCGCTTGTGCAGTGTGATAGGATTTAGGAGGCTTATTGCTGCTGGGGACCCTCCTATGATGGCCGTTTTGGTGTGTGGGGGGTTAATGCTGAGGGGCCTCTGCAGTGGGATTTGGGGGTTATATGATGCTGTGAGGGATGCCTGCAGAGGGATTTTTGGGAGGGGGGGTTGACCGTGGTGGGATTTGCTTTGCCTGTTGACTCCCTTTAGCCTCGCCCTTCCGGCCACCATTTACAGGAGTACTTTTATCTCAGGCCCGCTGCCTTGGTTTTTCCTTGACAACTTGGGTGGGTCTGGATTTTTGTGCCTCTGGCAGGGTCCTTCCACAACGAGGGGCTAAGGCAAGCCCTGGGGCCTGCACATGGCATTAAGTCTCTGACTCCGCCATCTTGGGGTTCAACAATAAAGTTTGGTTTAAAAGAAAGATCAAAGCGCACAGTGCCCGGTTTTACTGGGCACAGGATCCTGTTTGTGATGCCAAAAGATGACCCGCCCCAGGGCCCTGGGGCACCTGGTCCCAGGCGTTGTAGTTCACGGGGGATGTCAGTGGGGCCCGTGCCCGGTCCCATGACCCTGGTGGTCACTAAAAAAAGTAAATAAAAATAAAAGTATTTCATAACACCACCTATGGTTCAGGTAATGTTACTGTGGGACAGGCCTCCAGGGTGATGGTGGAGCAGCAAGATGGTTACGCTCCCCATAGTTGGAGCGGAATCCCCGGGGCATAGTGGAAGTTTATAATTTCACACAGGGACGCAGCTTACACCAGGCCTTGTCACTTGTCCTCTCCCTGCTGTGGTCGCGACTCCTCGGGAGGAGATAATAAAGTACGCCACACGATCTGTTCACCCTGAACAGGTTTACTGGCAGTTCTTTAAAGCAGATTGACAAATAGCACAGTCTTTTTGGGTCTGCCTGGCCTGGGTAGTCAACGGGGAACCAGGATGCTTTACTCAGGACCCTTGGTGGTGTGCCTGCTGTTCCTGTCCGGTCCCTCGTTGCGCTATCTCGTGTCTCCTTCAGTGCTCCCGCAAGCAGAGCCTTGAGCCGGCTCTCACGGATCATCTCTGGAGGGCTTTCTATGTCCCCCGGATACTATGCGGTCCCTTTCAAGGATGTGCCGAGCATTTGGCCGTGACTTCCTCTTGAAGCTCGGGCATCCAGTTCGACGGCTTGGGGATAGACACCCGCACCGTGCTGAGAGCTGGTCCTCTGTTCCGGGACAGATCCCTCCAGTCGGTAGATGTACCGGCTCCGGATTCAGGCACACCACACTACCTGGTGGCCTTAGGATCCCCTTCTGTCCTGACGGCTTCTCCGCCATCCTGCACTCCTCACTTCCCAATGGAGCTCTCTACTTCGACTCCTCAGACTAATTAACTCTCCTCCCACCCACACACTTTTCTACCCCGTTACTCCTCCCATGGGACTGGGTCCTCCCTACAGCGGGTCCACCCACGGTCCCCTACCTAGGGTGTGTGTGGATGTGTGTTATGAGGATCTCTTATGCGACATCCCAATTACCCAGTCACAGGAATACTACACACTTTTATATGGGTGCAGTACCCCTACGTGGCATCCCAACCAGTGGGGCACCAAAGAGGTGAGCGGAGCATGCAGAGACCGGGAAAGGTGAGAGGAGCGTGTGGAAACCAGTGAGGTGAGCAGAGTGTACAAAGACCGGGGGAGGTGAGCATAGTGTGGGGAAACCGGGGAGGTGAGCGGAGCATGCGGAGGAGACTGGGTGAGATGAGTTGAGTGTGCTTGTGCAGAGACTGGGGAAGGTAAATGGAGCGTGCAGAAACCATGGGAGTTGAGCAAAGAGTGCGGAGACCGGGGGAGATGAGCGGAGCATGTGGAGACTGGGGGAGGTGAGTGGAACGTGCGGAGACCGGGTGAGGTGAGTGGAACGTGCGGAGAACCGGGGGAGGTGAGCGGAACGTGTCGAGACCGGGGAGGTGATCCTGGGACCGGGGGAGGGGAATATGCAGAGACTGGGATCAGAGCTCCTTTAAGATAGGAGCAGAATCAACAATCATCTCCCTGTCTGACTCTGAAATAAAACTATCAATCTGAGGCTCCTACACTTTATATTCTGCCAGCTAACTTACTGAAAGACCTTAATGACATCTCAGTTCAACAGTTCATGTGTACAAAGGAGCCAATCACTGAGTGAATCTTTCATTTGGGAGCATCCCCACAGGTCCTCACCATTCTACATGTAGTATTGCAATTCCTGCTCTCTCAATAGCCAGTCACCAGCAGTGGGAGGGTTTTAAAAAAAAAAAAAGAATCGGCTCAGCTTGGTGGAGAGCCGACTCCTATCAGACACAGCAGGGAGCCGGCTCTTGTTCACGAACGACACATCACTATCTCACTGCAGTGCAGGAAACTTAACCTCCCAGCTGGGACAGAGGTTCGAACGGTTGGGAGGTATGGGCAACATGGCTACAGCATTACTGTGTATGCCAGGCAATCACTACCTGATGGTTGGCTGTCTAACAGCTGCAAGTATGCAGGTTGGGGACTTCAGCTATGGCAGGTGCTCATGCTCTATGTGTGGTGCCCCGCAACGAGTGCGTCACAGGAAGGTATTGCATCCCTGACTGAAGATGTAATATCTTCCGTCTCAGTGATGAAATGGTTAAATCCAGAGCTCCATGTACCACATGCACCACTCAGAGGTAGAGGGCCAATCAGGTCCTGGTGGGAGGAGTGTAAGGTGTAAGAGAGAGGGAGTGGGGAGTCGAGTTCAGGAAACAGGAGGGAAAGGAGCAGGAGTCTGCACAGTGCCGTGCAGCCCTGGAAAGGCGACCTAACAGGGAGGGCACCAACAAGCGGTGAGCCAGACAAGAAAGCGGGCAAATAGCAATAGCAACGGAGTCAAAGACACCCATGCCCAGTCCTACCGGACACCAGTTCCGAGGCAGTCAGTCGTCTGCCGCTGTCCTGCAAAACCGGAGTGATGGAGTAGCTTTATAGGAGCGCCTCACTACAGCCCCGACTTCCGCAGCCCTACCAGGGGGGTACCCACCCTGGGAACTTAGGACCCTTTGTAGCCAGTTGAATAACCTGGAACAGGATAATCCACTAAAGAAGCCCCCGCATCCTACCTGGTACAACAAGGCAGCGATGGCAACAAGAATAGGACAGATAGTAAAAGAGGGAACACTGTGGAGCTCTCGACAGAAACTGTTCATCGCTGGGACCACCCGGTCCGTTACCTTAAAGAACTGTGTTACCGTGTACCGTGTATCAGTTCAGTAAAGACCCGTTACAGAGGAGCACCGTGTCAGTGCATTCTTTCCAGAACTGTTATTAACCCTTGCCTTCATCAAATCAACTGAGCTGTCGTATTCCATCCAGTGCAGCTCCTGGCCCCGGGGACTACTGCTTATCCTGTGGGGAGCATTCCATCTAGCTGTCGCACATCCCCCGGGGGCCCAAGCAGCGCCAGTGCCATCACCGGACTCCCACAGGTGGCGTCACGAGACAATCAACATTTAATCCCAATTCCCAAGCCCTTTCATTTGACCACCGGGCCCCACAGCCTCAGGCGCGGAACCGTGACAAGTGAAGCATCGCCTGAGACCTGAGAACCCGGCAACAGCGAGTCATATGCTTATCGAGTAACAAGTGTACCTGAGCACCTCAATTCTTGATTGAGCAGTGGCGAGCATGTTCGCCCATCACTAATGCCCAAGTATGTCATGACAGGAGGATATTTCAATCTACTATTAATTATCCGATATTATGTAATTATTTATGTAGGTATTAGGATTGTGATGATTCACCAAAGATGACTATCAGTCAGCAGTTCTCTTTTCTATGACTTAATATTTGTAATACTGCTGGCTCACAATAGTGTTAAAAAAAAACCTTTATCTTATTTATTTATGGGAATATGTTAATCAGAAACTGTTCTAAAAGTAGCAATATACTCTGAACCTGTTCTCTCTGCGGCCATCTCTGCCTTTGCACTTTTGTTCCCCCTTCATCCCTGAGCAATGAGCTTTTATTTTTCTATTGACAGGGCTTGTTCTTTTTTTGGGACGATTAGTAGTTTTGAATGATGCCATGCAATTTACTGTAGGATGTACTGTACTTACAAACGGGAAAAAATCCAATTCGGTCCATGTTTTTTTATGGTGTTCTCTCCCAGCTGATAATTCAGCTGTTCTTAGAATTAGTCTTTGATACATATAAGTGATTGGTACTGCAACTGTTTGTTCTTTGCGCTCATGATATTGTACTTACAATTAATATAATAACTGTAATTGATGTATTATCTGTAATTAATGCATTGCACATTTCATTGGTTGGTAACAGTGCCACCTGCAGCTTTCATATATCTGATTAGTTCAATTGCAAGGTATTATGGGACGTCTCCCAGAATGCATTGTGGTTACCTCAGACAGAAACCATTTTCATGGTATTGAGTTCCTCACCTTAGAAGGCGGGGTAGAGGGAAGGGTGCCAGGGAGGCTAGCCCTGATCTGGCACACCCCAATAAATTTGCTATGTTGGCAGATGAGGGGGGTGTGAGTTCAGGTACAGCACTGCTGCAGCAGGGCATGACCTCTGAAAGCCAGAGGAGTGTCTGCTCCAGTAAGGGGGAAAACAGGAGAGTAGGGCAGGCCAGACAGGTGCTGGTAGTGGGGGACTCAATTATTAGGGGAATAGATAGGGCAATCTGTCACAAAGACAGGGATCGTCGAACAGTGTGCTGCCTACCTGGCGCTCGAGTCCGGCACATCGCTGATCGGGTTGACAGATTACTGGGAGGGGCTGGTGAGGACCCAGCGGTCATGGTGCACATTGGCACAAATGACAAAGTTAGAGGTAGGTGGAAGGTCCTTAAAGATGATTTCAGGGAATTAGGCTGCAAGCTTAAGGCAAGGACCTCCAAGGTAGTATTCTCTGAAATACTGCCTGTACCACGTGCCACACCAGAGAGGCAACGGGAGATTAGGGAGATAAATAAGTGGCTCAGGAATTGGTGTAGGAAGGAGGGGTTTGGGTTCCTGGAGAACTGGGCCGACTTCTCTGTTGGCTACAGGTTCTATGCTAGGGACGGGCTGCACCTCAATGGGGAGGGTGCAGCTGTGCTGGGGGAGAAAATGGCTAGAAGGTTGGAGGAGTGTTTAAACTAGGGATTGGGGGGGAGGGTATTCATTGTATAGGAGGGGAAGATAGTGTAAACAGTAACCTGGGCACAAGTAATAAAATTGGGGGTGGCATGGGGGGTGGGGTTAGAACAGTCAATCTAGTAGGAAGGAATAGAGGTAAAGAGAGATGCATAAAGTGCATGTTCACTAATGCCAGAAGCCTCACCAACAAAATGGAGGAATTAGAATTGATTTTGTTGGAAAATAATTATGACATGGTGGGGATTTCGGAGACTTGGCTGGACGAGAGCCATGACTGGGCTGTTAATTTACAGGGCTATTGTCTGTTCAGAAATGACCGCACAAATAGGCGAGGAGGAGGTGTATGTTTATACGTAAAATCATCCTTAAAACCCATCCTGCGTGATAATATAGGTGAATCTAATGGAAATGTAGAGTCCCTGTGGGTAGAGATAAGGGGAGGGGGAAAAAATAATAAATTACTGATAGGGGTTTGTTACAAGTCCCCAACAATAATGGAAGTGGAGGAGAATATCCTCATAAAGCAAATAGATGAAGCAGCGACTCAGGGAGAAGTCATTATTATGGGGGACTTCAACTACCCTGAAATACATTGGGGATCAGAAACCTGCAGTTCCAGCAAAGGTAATAAGTTTTTGAAAACTATGAGAGACAATTACCTTTCACAACTGGTTCAGGACCCAACAAGAAGGGGGGCACTGCTGGACCTAATATTAACCAACAGGCCAGACCGCATATCAAATATACGGGTTGGAGGTCACTTGGGTAATAGTGATCATAACTTAATAAGCTTTCAAGTATCCTTTACTAAGACGTGTAGTAGAGGGGCCACAAGGACACTAAACTTCAGGAAGGCAAATTTCCAACGGTTGAGAGATGATCTTAGTGCAATAAACTGGGACGATGTCCTGAGACATAAAAGTACACAACACAAATGGGAGATGTTTATTAGCATCCTGAATAGGACCTGTGCACAATATATACCCTATGGGAATAAGCATGCTAGAAATAGGAGGAAACCACTATGGCTAAATAAAGCGGTAAGAAGTGCAATATGTGACAAAAAGAAAGCATTTAGGGAATTAAAGCAAGTAGGTAGTGATGAAGCATTAAATAAATACAGAAAATTAAATAACATTTGTAAAAAGCAAATCAAGGCAGCAAAGATTGAGACAGAGAGACTCATTGCCAGAGAAAGTAAAAAGAATCCCAAAATATTTTTTAACTACATAAATAGTAAGAAACTAAAAAATGATGGTGTTGGCCCCTTTAAAAATAGTCTGGGTGAAATGGTGGATGAGGATGAGGAAAAAGCAAATATGCTAAATGACTTTTTTTCAACAGTATTTACACAAGAAAATCCCATGACAGACAATATGATCAGTGATAACAAAAATTCTCAATTAAACGTCACCTGCTTAACCCAAGAGGAAGTACGGCATCGTCTAAAAATCACTAAAATTGACAAATCCCCGGGCCCAGATGGGATACACCCCAGAGTGCTGCAGGAATTAAGTACTGTCATAGATAGACCATTATTTTTAATATTTAAAGATTCCATAATAACAGGGTCTGTACCACAGGACTGGCGTATAGCAAATGTGGTGCCAATATTCAAAAAGGGGACAAAAACTGAACTTGGAAATTATAGGCCAGTAAGCTTAACCTCTACTGTGGGTAAAATCCTAGAGGGTTTTCTAAGAGATGCTATACTGGAGTATCTGAAGAAAAATAACCTCATGACCCATTATCAACATGGTTTTACGAGGGACCGTTCCTGTCAAACTAATCTAATAAGCTTCTATGAAGAAGTAAGTTCTGGACTGGACCAAGGAAATGCAGTGGATGTGGTGTATATGGACTTTTCAAAAGCTTTTGATACGGTGCCACACAAAAGGTTGATACATAAAATGAGGGCAATGGGGATAGGGGAAAATATGTGTAAGTGGGTTAAGAACTGGCTTAGTGATAGGAAACAAAGGGTGGTTATTAATGGAACACACTCAGAATGGGTCACAGTTAACAGTGGGGTACCACAGGGGTCAGTGTTGGGCCCGCTTCTATTTAATATATTTATTAATGACCTTGTAGGGGGCATACAGAGTAGAATCTCAATATTTGCAGATGACACTAAACTCTGCAGGGTAATCAATACAGAGGAGGACAATTTTATATTACAGGAGGATTTATGTAAACTAGAAGCTTGGGCTGCTAAATGGCAAATGCGCTTTAATGGGGATAAATGTAAAGTCATGCACTTGGGCAGAGGAAACAAAAGGTATAATTATGTGCTTAATTGTAAAACACTGGGCAAAACTGTCACTGAAAAAGACCTGGGTGTATGGGTAGATGACAAACTCACATTTAGTGGCCAGTGTCAGGCAGCTGCTGCAAAGGCAAATAAAATAATGGGATGTATTAAAAGAGGCATAGATGCTCATGAGGAGAACATAATTTTACCTCTATACAAGTCACTAGTGCGACCACACTTAGAATACTGTGTACAATTCTGGTCTCCGGTGTATAAGAAAGACATAGCTGAACTAGAGCGGGTCCAGAGAAGAGCGACAAAAGTTATTAGAGGACTAAGGGGTCTGCAATACCAAGACAGGTTATTAAACTTGGGGTTATTTAGCTTGGAAAAACGAAGGCTTAGGGGTGATCTTATAATAATGTATAAATATATGAGGGGGCAGCACAGAGACCTTTCTAATGATCTCTTTACTCTTAGGCCTGAGACTGGGACAAGGGGGCATCCTCTACGTCTGG
Source organism: Allobates femoralis (assembly GCA_033576535.1). Classification (NCBI taxonomy): domain Eukaryota; kingdom Metazoa; phylum Chordata; class Amphibia; order Anura; family Aromobatidae; genus Allobates; species Allobates femoralis. Next base: position 633,420,635 of record JARQOC010000003.1, read on the forward strand.
AGGAAAGAAGGTTTAATCATAATCACAGACGCGGATTCTTTACTGTAAGAGCAGTGAGACTATGGAACTCTCTGCCACATGATGTTGTAATGAGTGAGTCACTACTAACATTTAAGAAGGGCCTGGATGCCTTTCTTGAAAACTATAATATTACCAGTTATACATACTAGATTCTTTGATAGGGCGTTGATCCAGGGAATTAGTCTGATTGCCGTATCTGGAGTCAGGAAGGAATTTTTTCCCCAATGTGGAGATTAGTGTTGCCACATGGGTTTTTTTTTGCCTTCCTCTGGATCAACATGTTAGGCTATGGGTTGAACTAGATGGACTTAAAGTCTTCCTTCAACCTTAAAAACTATGTTACTATGTTACTATGTTACCTATATCTTGTTACTAGTTATTCTTGTTTAATAAAAAATGGTAAAATAGAATATGTATTGTCTCATACTGTGTATGGCTGAATGTATGGTTTGTGTACCATTCAGTCTTATACACCCTTGTATCACCCCATAGTTTTACCTCACCCTTTCAGTTTAGGAGAAAAGACGGAGCTGCACACAGGAATCCTTAGGACATCTTCTTTATTGGTTACCTCATCCTGTCACATTTACTACTGACAAAGTAAAAGACCGGAAGGTTTATCTACATGTCTCATTATACAGTCTGTTAACGTGTGTGAGGACCAGGGGCGTATCTAGGGTGGTGCAGCCGGATCCTTTGCCCCAGGTGCAACTCAGAGGGGGGCGCCGGTGGCACCAGCACGCTCCTCAACCAAGGCTGCAGGGGCGGCGGGGCTGAAAGGCTGACAGCACCCCCCTTCCTGCTCCGCACCTAAGGCGGCAGGGGCGGCAGGGCTGAAAGCTGACAGCACCTGCTCCCCCCCCCTTCCGCTCCTCACCTGCTCTGGGGGGAAAGCGCCAAATTGGATCTTTGCTCCGGGTGCCATGAAACCTAGTTACACCACTGGTGAGGACAGAACATATGGTGTTCCTTGTGTAGTAAAAGAATTACCTGCCAACATCAGACTGACTTATATGTTTTTTTCTTTCAATGTAAGCGGTGAAAAAATGTTTTGAAATTTGTAAAAAAAACAAACCTTGGCTTACGCTGTAATTTTTTTGAGTGCTGTAATGTTTTTAGTTTTTCGGCAGTGGAGCTGTGTTTTTGTTTTGTTGCATGGTAGCCTGACTTTTTATTGATACCATTATGTTGTACCTACATTTTTATCTCATTTTATTTAATTTCTGTGGGAAAGTGTGGCAACTGAAAAACTTGCAATTCTGGTGTTTGATATTTCTCTCTCTATAGTGCTTACCTCACGATTAATACTTTGATACATTGGACACAGCAATCCCAATTATGGTATTTTTTTAAAGAAGAAAATGGAAGACTACCCCATTCGAATAGATCAAAGAATAGCAAATGGCAAAGGCTCAGCCAATGATCAGCTCCAGGATCATGACCAGTTTGCATATATCAAAATACTTGAAGAGGTCATGTTGCCTTAGGCTGGTTTCACACATGGCTTTTGGAATCCTGATCTGTCTGGTTTAACCAGGACAGAACATGATCCGATTTTGCCTCCCATATATCCCTCTATGGTGCCGGATTGATCCTATTTGGCCATCCGGTTTTGTGTATTCTGTGTCGGATTTTTTTTGACCAGTTTTTCACCGTCCTCAAAATCAGAGACTGCAACGTTTTGGGCTCCAGTGACAAATCTGGACAAAAACGGACAGAAATGGGGTCCATCGGCGTTTGTTGAACTTAACATGGGAGTCTATGGCGCCCGGTTTTGGGGAAAAACAGAATCATTTCCTGATCCATTTGTTTGAAATGCACTTGCTCAAAATGCTTTCCATGGTCCTGAAAGCAGAATTCTGTGCAGGAAATCTATTTGCATTCTGTACTGACATCCAGGACCATATTTGACACCACTTTCCATACATCCTATCCTGTCCATTTCTGTCCAGGTGGTCCTGCAAAAAACAGGATCCACACGGACAGGCAAAAACGTGGTGTGAAGCCAGTCTACGCTGAAGAGGAAATCACCTTGAAATGGGTGTTTCAACAAGACAATGACCCTAAACACACTAGTAAACTAGCAAAGTCTTGGTTCCAGTCCAACAAAATTGAGGTTATGGAGTGGCCAGCCCGATCCCCAGACCATAATCTGATAGAACACTTGTGGGGTGACATAAAAAATGCAGTTTCTGAGGCAAAGCCAACAAATGCAAATAAATTGTGGGATGTAGTCAAAGCATAACGGGCTGGAATAACAGTTAACAGATGCCAGATGGTGGTTGACTCTATGCAACATAGATGTGAAGCAGTTCTAAAAAACTGTTGATATACAACTAAATATTAGTAGGTTAGTGATTCACAGGAATGCTAAATCTTAAAAAAGAAAGAGTACATATTTGTTAGATTGTTAGGACTAATGCAGACACTGCTATTTTTTTGAACAGCCAATGTTCATTTTTTGTTATTTTAGTTAAGTAGTTTAAAATTATACACATTTCTGTTCATATTTTGATTTAGAAAATTGTGCAATGTTCCCAATGAAGGGAAATAAAACTATTTTAAAGATTCTGGGCTTAACTCATGTTTTTGAAGACAATGCTATTATTTTTAACACAACTGTATATTACAGGCAGATGTCTGCTGTACAACTATTATGTCCTATAGGCTACTGGTATATAACGGGCAGAAGCAGGCTCTATAACTGTATAAGTATTATCAAGGCAACAAATGGACAGTGTCTTCGGAACCGCGCTGCTCATACGATGGAAGAGATGGTCAGACAGATGAAGGCGCAAAGGTGGCTTTTATTTCATCTGATGCATTTTGAAGTCATATCCTGACTTCTTCCTCAGGGAGCCAACAGAGTCGGGATATGACTCAGAAATGCCCAAGTGAAATAAAAGCCACCTTTGCACCGTCATCTGTCTGACCGTCTCTTCCATCATATGAGCAGCGCGGTTCCGAGGAAACTGTCCATTTGTTGCCTTCATTGATTTCCACATTTCCAGTGGAGTGTTTTGTCCCTGCGGCAGCCATACTATACGCTTTGATACCAGTTGTGGGTGACATAACTGGCTCAGGTGAGCAGTTATATTTATACTGCATTATTGTTCTTTTAAAGATAAGACCCTATTGCACTCTCCTTCCTCCACAGTTACTGTACAAGTATTATGTCCTACATAACAGTCAGAAGCTAATTATAACTATTACATCCTACATGACAGTCAAATGCTGGATAAACTATTACCGTATATACTCGTGTATAAGCCGACCTGTGTATAAGCCGACCCCCCTACTTTGCCCCCAAAATCTGGGAAAACCTATTGACTCGTGTATAAGCCGAGGGTGGACCCCAGCACAGGTATACAGCCCCCAGCAGTGTGGTATACAGGCCCCCCAGTGGTATACAGGCCTCCCCAGTGGTAGTATACAGCCCCGAGCAGTGTGGTATACAGCAGCCTCCCAGTGGTACATACAGGCCCCAGCAGTGTTACAGCAGCCTTCCCAGTGGTATATACAGCACCAGCCCCAGGGGTATATACAGCAGCAGCCCCAGGGGTATATACAGCACCAGCCCCAGGGGTATATAGCAGCAGCAAGGCCCAGAGGTATATACAGCAGCAGCCCCAGGGGTATATACAGCACCAGCCCCAGGGGTATACAGAGCCCCCCCACATCATAAGATCCAGGGCCCCCCCCCTTGCTCGGCAAACCTGTAAAGTAAAATCCTTATACTATCACTGTCCTCTCGCCGCCGTCCCGCCGCTGCAGACACCGCGATCCTCCATTTCATTCAGCGTCTTCCGGCTTCCTGTGGTCGGCGCTGACAATGAAGTCATTGCCTGCGACCACAGGAAGCCGGAAGACGCTGAATGAAGATGGAGGATCCGGTGTCTGCAGCGGCGGGACGGCGGCGAGAGGACAGTGATGAAGTATAAGGATTTTACTTTACAGGTTTGCCGAGCAAGGGGGGGGGCCTGGATCTTGATGGGGGGCCTGTATACTGATGTGGGTGGCGGGCGGGCGGTATATACTCGCGTATAAGCCGAGGGGGGACTTTTCAGCCCAAATTTTGGGCTGAAAAACTCGGCTTATACGCGAGTATATACGGTATGTCCAATATTACAGGCAAATGCCTGATATATAACTATTAAGTCCTATGTACCAAATGTAACCATTACATCCTATATTACAGACAGATACCTGCTATACAACTCCTATAGGCTATATTACAGGCAGAAGGAGGCCGTACAACTGTATAAGTATTACGTCCAACATGACAGTCAGATGCTGATTATACCTATTACATCCTACATGACCGATGCTGGTTCTAAAACTTTTACATCCTATATTACAGGCGAATGCCTGATATATATAATATGTCTCAGATGACAGCTGTATAACATTTACATCCACAATTGGAGAGGTGTTAAATAACTGATGCCTTAAGGCTCATTCCATTGTCAGTCAGTTACTACTCCTACACTTCAACATTTCTGATCCTTTTTTCCACCCAACATCTGCTTTCAGGGAAGGGTTGAAAACAAAAGTGTTGCTAAGCACCATTTTCATCTTTTCTTATGTCTCTTAGCACGTGATAATGACTTTAACTTTACTACAATGCTGAAAATAACAAAAAAATGAACATTGGGCTGTTTAAAAAAAAAAGCAGGGTCTGCATTTATCTTTACAAACTAAAAATGTACTCTTATTTTTTGGGATTTCACATTCCTGTAAATTACTAACCTAATCTTTAGTTGTATAACTACAGATTTTTAGAACTGCTTAGCATCTATGTTGCATAGAGTCAACCAACGTCTGGCACCTGTCAATTATTATTACAGCCCAGGATGCTTTCACTACACACCACAATTTATTTGCATTTGTTGGCTTTGCCTCAGAAATGGCAATTTTTTGCAACAAGTGTTTTATTGAATTAAGGTCATTTCCTCTTCAGCGTGAGCAACATGACCTCTTCAGGTATTTTGATATAGCCAACTAGTCCATGATCCCTGGCATTTGATAAATAGACCTGGCACATATAGTAAGAGAAACATGCATATATCAAAGAGGATTAGTTTCTAAAATGTAACTTTTATTTGATTTTGTTAAAAAGGAAACTATAGTTCCTATGATGCGGTTTATGCAATCCAAACCTTACCAAGGGAATCTAGGGGGGTGGGAACACTGTCCCTATACTCTCCCTATCTCGCCCTGCCTTGCAATGGAGTTTTAGACACGTAAAAAATTCTTGCTGGTGTCCCCATACCACGGCGTCTGCCCTTCCTAACCCTGATTGCACACTAGGGTGAGGGGTTGTGGGTCTCACA